>JAODAL010011666.1:0-98857 GCA_025379985.1 Phyllomedusa bahiana | reverse complement strand
GGGTAATGTGGAGACGAGGGAGGGGGAAGTATTTTTGTTTGGCGCAGTGAAGGGCAGTGTGATAAGTCCTGAGCATGAGTTTATAGTGGAGAAAGTCAGGAGGTAGCTTTGACTTTCTCCACAGCCGCTCAGCACACCTGGAACATCGCTGCAGAAAGTGAGTCTGAGGTGTGTGCCAAGGCTGCGGGCGTCTGACTCTGATGGTGCAGTGTCTGAATGGTGCCAATATGTCCAGGGTGGTTAGAGAGTTTCATTGACTGCTTGACAGCCAGGCAGGACAGGAGTCGGAGGAGTTTGGGGCAGTGAGGACTGTATGGTGTCTGAGTTCCCGAGTGTTCATGGAGGGCGAATGTTTCTGGATGGCGATGGGCAGTGTGTCCAGAGAAGGCTGAAAATTTGGGTGATAGTGAAGGAGATAAGGTTGTGATCAGAGAGAGCATACGGAGAATTAGTGAGGTTATTAATTGATGAGTGACTGCAGAAAACCAGATCAAGAGCGTGTCCATCCTTGTGGGTGGGAGAATCTGTAAATTGCAAGAGGCCAAAGGATGATGTTAGCGAAAGAAACCGAGAGGCAGAAGGAGACATGGGGTTGTCAATGGGGATGTTGAAATCGCCCATGATGAGTGTGGGTATTTCAGCCAGCTCAAACAGTGGACCCCCTTGACTTATAACGTCCATTGAGACCTGTTGCTATGTCCGTCACTTTTAATGAGGTAAATGCTGCTGCCAGAATCACCGATCAAGGCTCCCAACATGGTAAACTTGGCATTCGCTCTTGTTTTATGTTGAGAAGCTGGCTCAGTTTTTAAGTGAACATTTAGTGTAAGAAAATACAGCACAGTACTTGTAAATGGGGCGTTCAAATGTGCACATTTAGGTGTGCTGTGGATTTCTAAATCTGAGGGTTCTGACAAAATCCATGGGGAAAATTAGTATGACTGCTTTTTGCTTGTTTGAAACCAGTCAAGGACCCAGTAAATGGGGCAGTAATTTTCTGATCTGGAGGAAGTTGGGTGTAGCCCAATAATTCATTAAGCAAATAATAAAAAAATAAATAAATAAAGATAAAAAAAAAATACACTTCAGAACCTGTTTTTACAGATCCTAAGTGCTCCAGTGTCAGTGAGGTCTAATAATGAGACATGATGCCCTTCATTTACATGCTAATTTTATGTTACAAAAGGATTTCCACACTTTAAATTTGCACTGAAAAGGGTTCTTTGACTCTTGTAGGTCTCCTTTAACCCCTTTGTGACCAGACCTGGAAAGGTATCATTCTTGCCTCTGTTTTGGCAGCCAAAACTTTAATTGTTTCACTGTTGTGGCCAGGGCTGTGGAGTCGGCAAGCCAACGCCCGACTCCTCCTCCTCAATTTCCCAAACCTCCGGCTCCTGACTCCGACTCCTGACTCCCTCATACATGGCGCATGTTTAAGTGATAACTTTACGGTAGTAAAATGGTAACATCCGGCTGTTTATCACCTTATGATACAATAATCAAGCTATTTAGGTAGAACAGACACTGACAAGCAAAAGGGTAACAATGTTTTGCTCTTTTGAAAACTTGTGGGTAGAGTTGAAGAAAAAGCTGTATTTGTATCCAAGTCCAGTCTGCACCAACATTGGGAATGTGTGAAGAGATCTGGGATCAGATTTTAATCAAGACATGCTTGAATCTGATCCAGAGCCCAGAAGGATTCAGGCAGTATTGAAAACCAAAAGGTGGATTCCCAAATACTAACAAGATAATAAAATTAGCATTTTGATTTTTAGGAGCAAAACAGTAACAATGCAGTTACAGGAAAGAATCTGCAGAACTAAGCAGATGCTAAATACTTGCAAGTCAAATTTATGTATAAGATGTATATAAAATTACAGTAGCCTCATGTACAAAGCTGTAGTGGATGGTGAGATGTGGAGCCTGAAAAGTCACAAGTTCAAAACATGTTACCATTTGCTTGTCAGTGTAAAATATATTTTTTGGATATGACTTTAGAACACAAAAACATTGTAAATATGCAAAACACTGCAGGAACACTTGTGGAGTCTCTGAATTTGTTCTGAGAAATAATATCTCCTCCATCAGATCCTGCATACATGACCTCACATCTGATCTCATTATTTCCAGGCTTGTGAACGGCCTCTCCAGACTTACTTGGGTTGGGGTAAAGCGGTGACCACAGGGGCAACCTCTAACAATGTCAGGGTATAAAGGAATTGCCACAGTCAGTTTTGATGAATGGTTGAACTCTTCTACTTCTTTAAAAGCAGGTGAAAAATGTTACTGAAATCTGTTTGCCCTGGGGGCGGGATCTTTTCCCCTGGGGCAGCGCTTTGCCTGCTCCATGTCATCAATTACACTCCTCATGTGATAAGGCTGAAGATATGGGAGCAATAGCACTGGCCTGACCCAATTCCTCTTGCTCTTTGCATCGAACAAACTGTACTAACTAATTATATATTTTGGGAGTCGGCCCCTTTTATGACGACTCCTGCAAAATAGGCACCGACTCCATGACTACGACTCCACAGCCCTGGTTGTGGCTGTATGATGCCTTGTTTTATGTGACAGAAATTGTAAATTTTCGGGCTATGTTTGGGGATTAATACAAATTTAAAAGAAAAAGGTTTATCCTCATTCTGAGCCAACGTTATGTGTTTATTTTTTTTAGACTGTAATTTCACACTAACCTGCTGAGGGGTTGCTCACACGGAGTTTTCACTCCGTGTTACCCGCGCTTTGGCGCTCCGTCTTGGGACCGACAGAGCGGACCCCAAGACGGATCTAAACAATTAGCTGCAATTCTTTGCAAGACGGACCCGAGCGGCGCTTTTGAAACACGCAGCGGCGATCTCTCATATGAACGCCGCTGCTATCTCTCATAGCCCGCAGTGTTAAAGTCACTGCTAATTGTTAGATCCATCTTTGGGTCTGCTCTTTTTTTTTTTTTTTCATGTTAATATTGAATCCCCTTGGGGTACTTGACTGCTTGGGGGCTCAATTGTTAGTACACACTTTTGCATTGTATAAACAATGCAAAAGGGTGTTCAAAGATGATGGTTCTAAAACTTCCTGCCTTGGGCAGAAAGCGTTAGATTTGCAGACATGGTGGCGCTGAAAGCGGGCACCCTCCGCATATGGAGCGGGCTGCGTGCGTGCGAGTCAGCTTCATACTCCCTTAGCACTGCCATGATGTACTACAATGTCATGGTGAGTTAAGGAGTTAGTAAAGTTACTGTATTCATGTGGATACCTAATACTTTTAGGCTTTGTTTTTTATGTAATGTATGCACACACATAAAAGTATACTTATTTTAATTGCATATTTGTATCTTATTAAGGAATTACAATTTTATAGCTTTCGTTAGCGTTCTCCTGTATACTGTTATGTTACACTGTACTACACTGTGACCCATACTGCTGTTAGGGCAACACTTAGTGTGACCTAACAGCAGACATCATAAACAGACAGCCCTGAGTTGACGGCATAGGGTTTTTTCAGTCTCCGGTAAGGTCACTGGGAAACTGATTGCGTAAATAGATCCAAGGCAATCAGAAATATTTCAGTGCATATAAAAGTGTTTAATTTTATGCTTACAGAATAACCGATATAAAAATGAATATGGTAGAATAGCAAGTGCATAAATGCAAGGGTTATGTATAGATTACAGCATGAGTACAGAACATGACACAAATGTTAGAAAATGTAATTGAGATTTTGTCACCCATGTTTTGGCCAATGAGCCTCTATCAAGTGACATCTAGGAGAAAGATGAATATATGAGATCTAATGATCTATAAAAATATATGGACAGATGTAGAGTAAAAGACGTGAAAAAGTGGCATATCCAGAGTGAAAAAGTGGCATATCCAGAGTGAAAAAGGGGCATATCCAGAGTGAAAAAGGGGCATATCCAGAGTGAAAAAGGGGCATATCCAGAGTGAAAAAGTGGCCTATCCAGAGTGAAAAATGGGCATATCCAGAGTGAAAAAGGGGCATATCCAGAGTGAAAAAGGGGCATATCCAGAGTGAAAAAGGGGCATATCCAGAGTGAAAAAGGGGCATATCCAGAGTGAAAAAGGGAGGACGATAAATAGAAGAAGGGAGAGGAGGAGGAATGGTATATGGAATAAGACAAGGGGGAGAATAAAGTGAAAGCAGGGAAGAAGAAAAAAGGAAAAGCCAAAAGGGAAAGAGGTATAGGGAAACGTCAAAAGATAGATACAAAGATATGCGGGGGGAAAAGGTTCAAGGGAGAATAGGTGATAGTAGAAATAATAGTTGGAGATCTAAAAATACTAAATCTAGCGTCGGACAAAAGGCGTATAAAGCTGTAATAGGTTAATGTTGTAAAGACGGTACATAATAGGCATACAAATTAGGAGATCATAGAAACGAGGTGTAAAGTAGGAAATGGGAAGTATATAGAGAAAGTACCATTAATAAATATAAGATAGAGGGAGAATGAAATAGTAGGTGTGAGTATAGAAGCACATGACCACATGTAGGATATAAGTAAAATAATGGAGACCTATGACCACTTAAGGTATAGTGGGTGAAATAAAATGACGGGTGGAGAGGAAATGCCTGTGGGTAGAAGATCTGGAAAAATAAGGCCGGGTTCACAGGGTGTATAGCTATACGCCTGCTATTGAAAATACAGTGGCCAGTGTGTACTTTGAACAGCGCCCCAGCCCGGCTCCCATTCACGTCACTTTCACTTTCCCAGGCATGTCACTTCTTTTTATGGGCATGTACTGTGCACCGGGGAATACGTTGTAAAATCATACAGGTAGCACTCAGTGAGTGCTACGAGTTTACCGTATATGCCGGGGGGAAAATCTCAATTATGCCCTGAAGTATACCCCGCAAATATGCAATATGAACATACCCTAAGGGTGCCAAGTATACATTTATGTGTGGTACACCTTGCTGGCTACAACCAATTGATGACTATTCAAATAGCAAAGTTGTCAGCAAGTATTCTGTACCACACGTCACTGTATAACTGGCACCCTATATATAGCCTATTTATATACAATTGTAATACTAACAGCCACCCCTCTCATGGATAATAGGTGTGCGAGTTGTTTATCATTATTTTTGCTATCTCCCCTGGATGGTATTGTGGATTCTTCATACTGGTGTTAACTGGTACTTATCCAAATGTGCAGTTTTTTTTTTTTTTTTTTTACTAGGCAGTTGCCCTACTAGTGAATGGGAATGTGAGCAATTGTTCATGAGTGAGCTGCACCTGTTGCATTTCTCTTATGTAATATTTAGGCTTATATTGTCTCCTACTGGACAGGGCTGTGGAGTCGGTGTCTATTTTGCAGGAGTTGTCATAAAATGGACAGACTCCAAAAATATATAAGTTGGTCCAGTTAGTTCGATGCAGTGCCAAGATCAAGAGGAATTGGGTCCGGCCAGTGCTACTGCTCCCATATCTTCAGCCTCATCACATGAGGAGTATAATTGATGACATGGAGCAGGCAAAGTGCTGCCCCAGGGGAAAAGATTCTGCTCCCATGGCAAACAGAGTTCAGCAAAATTTGTCACCTGCTTTCAAAGAAGTAGAAGATAAACCATTCATCAAAAGTGGCTGAGGCAATTCCTTTATACCCTGACATTGTTAGAGATGTTGCCCCTGTGGTCACCGCTTTGCTCCCAACCCAAGTTAGTGTAGAGAGGCCGTTCTCTAACCTGGAAATGAGGTCAGATGTGAGGTCATGTATGCAGGATCTGATGGAGGCAATACTATTTCTCAGAACAAATTCAGAGACTCCACAAATGTTCCTGCAGTGTTTTGCATATTTACAATTTTTTGTGTTCTAAAGTCATGTCCAATAAATATATTTTACACTGACAAGCAAAATGGTAACAATGTTTTGAACTTGTGACTTTCAGGCTCCATATCTCACCATCCACTACAGCTTTGTATATAAAATTACAGTCGCCTCATGTACAGTCATCTTACCCATCTTATACATAAATTTGACTTGCAAGTATTTAGCATCTGCTCAGTTCTGCAGATTCTTTCCTGTAACTGCAATGTTACAGTTTTGCTCCTAAACCTCAAAATGTTAATTTTTATTATTTTGTTAGTATTTGGGAAATCCACCTTTTGGTTTTCAATACTGCCTGATCAGATTCAAGCACATCTTGACCAAAATCTGATCCCAGGTCTCTTCTGCACATTCCCACTGTTGGTGAATACTGGACTTGGATACAAATAAAGCTTTTTCTTCAACTCTACCCACAAGTGTTCAAAAGATCAAAACATTGTTACCTTTTTGCTTGTCTGTTCTACCTAAATAGCTTGATTATTGTATCATAAGGTGATAAGCAGCCGGATGTTACCATTTTACTACAGTAATGTTATCACTTAAACATGCGCCGTGTATGAGGGAGCCAGGAGTCGGAGTCAGGGGCTTGGGAAATTGAGGAGTCGGGGCTTTGGCTAGCCGACTCCACAGCCCTGCTACTGGATAGTTTGTTGTCCAGCCATTGAGCTGTGGGTTTTGGCCTTGTGTCCGTATTTTTTAATTCTGTGGAATTCTGCTTTTTCTCAGACTCCTTGTTGTGAGACCTTTCAGGCCTTGTTTTTCTCTCTATGGATGTAGTGAACTTTGTTTGCTTTCGGCTGTTTGCTTAAATTGGCAAATTGGCAGCTGTCTGGTCACGATTACACCAGCATAAAGTAAACACCTAGGAGAGTCATCTGCCGCAGAGGAGTCTGGGAGCATAACACCAAGAAGCACTTGTTTGTGTTATACTCAGATCAGGTTAATCATTAGGAGTCCTGTTTCCATATCTTCTTAATTAACAGGTTGCCCTTTAGAAACCTTTGCCAGTGTTGAAGCTCCTAAACATTTTTTTTCCTTTTAGTGTGATGATCCACGTAATGTCCATAGCAATTTGTGTGTTAGGACTGATTCTTGATCACTTATCTTTTCACAGACCAGCTTACAAATGTCTCCTACAAGGTTAAAGTGTGGGATTTTGTGCTCTCTTCCATAATCAGCCATAAGATGAGCTCTATTACAGACAGGTAAGTTTGCCTAATGTTAACATAGCATTATTGTCCACTGTCTTTAGAGAGTTGCAATACAAATAGAACAGAAAATGCATCCACAATGTGCCAAGACATGTAATTAAAGCATCAATGGCTACGGAAAATAGCTGACGGAATCAATCGCACCCGACAGCCTGGATACCTAAAGAAGCGACTCTCAATGCCTTAAAAGGATATATTTATTGAGGAATAAATACAATAAAACACATGAAATGGTTATTCACACATATGCTAGGAATACATTAAGAAGGCACTACATAATATCACATGCAAAATGTGTAGTCAAAAGACATGGCTCAAAACACACGAGTGCATGTGCATAAACATTTTATAAGTAGCAGCAAAATATGGAAAAGTGCAAATAACTCACTAAATAGCAGGACTGTGGGAGTCGGTGCCTATTTTGCAGGAGTCTGAGTCGTCATAAAATTGACCGACTCCCAAAATATATAATAAGTCGGTTCCTGTTAGTTCGATGCAAGAGGAATTGGGTCCAGCCAGTGCTACTGCTCCCATATCTTCAGCCTCATCACATGAGGAGTGTAATTGATGACATGGAGCAGGCAAAGCGCTGCCCCAGGGGAAAAGATTCCGCTCCCATAACACAGATTTCAGCAAAAATTTTCACTTGCTTTCAAAGAAATAGAAGATCAACCATTCATCAAAACTGAGTGTGTGTTGCGCAATTGCTTTATACCCTGAAATTGTTAGAGATGTTGCCCATGTGGTCACCACTTTGCCCTTATCCCAAGTTAGTGTAGAGAGGCCGTTCTCTAGCCTGGAAATAATGAGATCAGATGTGAGGTCATGTATGCAGGATCTGATGGAGGCAATACTATTCCCCAGAACAAATTCAGAGACTCCACACATGTTCCTGCAGTGTTTTGCAAATGTACAATGTTTTGGTGTTCTAAAGTCATATCCAATAAATATATTTTACACTGACAAGCAAAATGGTAACAATGTTTTGAACTTGTGATTTTCAGGCTCTATATCTCACCATCCACTACAGCTTTGTACATGAGGCTACTGTAATTGTATATACAGTCATCTTACCTATCTTATACATAAATGCAAGTATTTAGCATCTGCTTAGTTTTGCAGATTCTTTCCAGTAACTGCATTGTTACTGTTATGCTCCTAAAAATGAAAATGTTAATTTCTATTATTTTGTTAGTATTTGGGAAATCCACCTTTTGTTATTCAATACTGCCTGAATCCTTCTGGGCTCTGGATCAGTCTGCTTGCAGCCTTCCGGGGTGCCATTGCGGAGCAGGGAGCGCTCGCTCTGTTCCGCAGTAGTATCTTCAGCTGTATGCACTCCCAGGAGTCGCATACAGCCGAAGCGATCCCTGGTGGCGCCCAGACGCTGACGGATGACTCGAATATACGCCGAGGACGGCCTTTTCAGCACTTTTGTGCTGAAAAACTCGGCTTATACTCGAGTATATACGGTACTTAGTAAGTATATGTGTTTGGCATTGAGACTTGTTTCTTTATGTAGGTAGGCTCGGTTTGGCAATAGAAGGATTCTACTTTTGTTTTGTTTTTTTTGCCATAGACAAAAATTTTGAATTTTTAAATCTGACACCAGGATCCTTAAAGGACTATTCCAATGTTTTTTTTTTCTCCTTAGTTAATTGGAAGAAGCTTCTAGGTCCAATGTAGTGGCAGTAATTTTAGAGATGTATAGTTTGCTGGTAGGCTACTACATTCATAAATAAATGCAATAAAATTGAGCATTGGGTCTTTGTTTTATAGTTGCTTTCACAAGAATTTTACTGTCTGGAATATTTTAGTGTATTCTCTCCAAGTGTATCCTGCAAAATGCACATGACACCCATATGGTGCAGATAGCCTGGTCTTAAATGTGAGTGTTTTGTTATCTATTCACAAGGGAAGTAAAAATACCATGTTGCAAAAGGCAGTCTCTTGTGTAGAGATCACTTAACCCAGGGTTTTGCTCATCAAGCTTCTTCCAGGTCCTCCAGGATGCACATTCAGATTTGATGGTCCATGTATGGATGATGCTTTTATTGGTCTTTTGTATTTGATCCATAACAATATTTTTGTCTTGATAGAGATGACGGGAGTAATTTTGATGGACTTGTGGAAGAAGATGACAGGGATAAAGCAAAACGGTATGTCATGTTTTCTTTCGATAGGTCTACTATTTTCAGTTCTCGGCATCATTAGGTGTGATAAAAAGGTATATGCATGAAAAATACAGAAAAACAGTGACATTCCAATAATCTGGCATACGGAGAACCACAGACTTGAGGAATTGTCTAAAATGTTAAACTGTTGGAAAACTGAATACAATTGATATATGTGTTGGTCATAGAGTTCTGGATGTATTGGTGAGGTCCATGTGTTAAAGGGGTTTTCCCACTACAGACATTTATCTATGGGACTGGCCATGACCGCTCAGCATGGTACTTGGAGACCACTTTGGTCCCATAGACTTTTAAAGGAGCACCTGGTCTGCTGCTCCATTCAAAAGCCTGTGTGATTGCAGTGTGGGAAAAATGGGGAAACTCGGGGGGGCCCTGTTGAGGTGATGGGTGATATTTATCAATTATCCAGTTTACAAATTTTACATATATCTTGTTACAAAAAACCTTTAATGTTGCTTAGCTACTATGGTTGAAAAAAAAAAAATTCATCTGTCCATTGAGTTCAACCAAGGGTGGGGAAAGATGTGGATGAAGGGAGGTGGGTAGGGAATTTTTAAGCCTTTGATCTGCCCATAGTTAGCCTGGACATGAACATTCGTTGCTGGGATCTGCAGAACTGCTGACCCCACAGATTCCCAGCCCGGACTATTGCGCCCTCTCCTGCTAATTCAGCAAATTAGATGGATTTCCATACTATTGGTGGTTGAATTAAAGAAATATTACTGTTCTTTACTTCCACTTCCTGACGCCTTCTACCCAAGCCAGTTAGGATATAGAAATTGCATTGGATTTCAATCTTTTCAGGGTTGTGACTAAAACAAGTCAAAGCATGTTATGAAAAGAGTTGTCCCTTTGGGATCTTAAGGCTAGGTCTATACGGTAATTGCAAAATACCATTGGATTCTGTTACAGTCCCTTAACATTGAACTGTACTAGAATTTGTAGATTGTAGAACATGTTTTAAGTTTGTTTGAGACCGGCGGTTTTGAAATCTGACAATAAAAAAATCCAAGTTGTTTAGACTACAGCTTGGATTTTCTATTGAGGTCTATGGAGACTATTTACAGTTGGATTTTTGTGGATTCTAAAGGCTATGTTCACACGGCAGTAATTGCGGGACATATTTCGCCTGCAATTACGCCGTTTGCTCGGGAGCAGGGGCAGGACAGCAGCCCGTCGGCCCCACAGACATGCATTAGGCTATGTTCACACGGCTTAAAATGGGACGTATTTCAGTCCGTAATTTCGCGCCGTACTGCGAATTACGGCTGGAATACATCCCAGTCATTATGGTAATCCACAGTTCTCATAGAGAACTATGGATTACGTCTCCTCTCCATCCTCGGCGAATCCGCCGCGGGGGGAGATAAGTGACGTGAATTACTAGCGGCGTATACGCGCCGATGGTAATGAAAGTCTATGGGCCGGCGAGGTGCCGGCCCCCCGCCCCCATCCACATGGTGTAATTGCGGGGCGCAAATAAGCCGTGTGAACATAGCCTTATTCTCGGCACGTATATGCCATGAATAATTGACATGTCGCTTCTCTCCCCGCTCGCCGTATTGTGCAAGCGGGGAGAGGAGACGTAATCCATAGTTCTCTATGAGAACTGTGGATTACCACAATGAATGGGATGTATCTCGCCCCGTATTTAGCGCAGTACGCCACGAGATACGGGACGAGATGCGTCCCATTTTAAGCTGTGTGAACATAGCCAAATACTTACTGTGCTTAAAAATCTGTCCAAAACCAGTGCTGTGTAGGTGAGGCCTTATGCTTGAAACCAAAAGCTGTGTCCAATAAAGAGGTTATCCAATTCGTCTTGTGATTATTTATATTGTGTGAATAGGAAATCATACAATTGTATTAAAAAATCTCCTCTGAAGCTGCAGGTTTTTCATTTTGATTGGACACTTCCATTAGAATATTTTTTGTTAAAACCAATATTTCTGTGGAATTTTTTTTTATTCAGAATTTTTGGCTGTATTTTTTAAAATTTTGGCAAAAAAACTGCTGAATGACTTTACTGTTGGTGCTGCTCATCTCTGTGTAATGAAATATTAGGTAGTAACATAATGCTTGTGCGGCTGTTCTCTGGACAACCCCAGATGGGATTAGATTAACAAGGCAATGATGTACGATACATGAAGGATAGTGGGTTAATCTTTCTGCCCTGGGCGGTTTCCACCTTTTTCGGTTATCGGGTCCTTCCGATAACACTTGGACCTCTCAGGCCATATTTGAACCGTTAATCAATCCTCATGGCTATGCTCTGCAGAGATTACAAAGGAGTAGTAAGAGACCAAGCAGGAAGTCATGTACAGAGGGGAACGTTAAAAAATAAGATGAGAAAACAGACGCCTCAAAAGGTATTTTGATGGTTGTGTCCCATTAATTTTTTTTAAGCAATTGTTTTTGTTCAGTCTTGGCCCATTTTATCAGTAAACTACCAAGGCTGGGAGTCGCCATCCAGTTTTGAGGAGAATTGACATTTCAGTATAATATGCTTCCATGAATAGTTGTTGCTGCTTTTCTGTTTACCGCAACAAATTAGTTTGTAAATCTGTTTTTCATCATTTCTGGAGCTCCTTCGATTGTTGTTCATTCATTGCTTATTCTAAGCAATGGAATATTTTAAAAGGAACCTAAAACGTTTGACAGACTGATCCAAACACATATCTAAAAGCGTATGTTCACACGAACTCAACACGCCATGTGAACATTCCCTTATAGCTTAAAGGGAATGTGTCATCCAACAATGACTTGTTTAACGCACATTTTTATGTTAAACACATTTTTTTTTAGGATTTTTTATTTTTTTTATTTTTTTTATTTTCCAGATCACTTTCAGTATTTTTTTTTAATAATTCTTAAGTCCTGCAGTTTTCACTTTGGCCACTAAGCCTAATTATCGTCTGACACTTCCTGCTCTGTTTAGAGAGCTTTTCAGCAAGGTGCTCAGGATCAGTATAAGCAGGGTCAAGCTGAAAGGAGACTCCATTGTATACAGCTAACACAGAATCCACCAGTCACAAGAGCAGATAGTCACAGCTCCCCCTCTCCCCTCCCTTTACAGGGAAAACTATCCTATAGACGTCTATGGGACAGAATCTGTCTTAAGAATTTTATGGGCATGAAGCTGCTGTAAAGTATCTCTCTGACTGCTGTTAAAAGCAGTGCAAGCAAGAATGTCTTCCCCACATCATATATAGACGGCCGAAATAGAGAAATCTACAATCAGGAAATAAAAACAACTGAGAGGAAAAGAATATGGATCAGGGGCTTGATTTAATAAGTAAAAAAAAAAAAAATTGGCGACAGATTCCCTTTAAGGGATAAATGACAGTAAAAGCTAGGTACGCTACAATATTACAAATTTAAAGCTAGTTGGTGGATAATTCTTGCCTGGCACACAACGCCACCTTGAATCTTTGACCAGGTTGAAATCGGTTTTCCATTTTTACTGGGACAGGGCTTCATTCTCTGTTCTGGGGAACCCATGACCATGTGTATAGTCAATTACATTGTTATAATGAAGTCTCTATAAAGGGGAATTAACTGGGATTCTACAATAAGTTATGTCTCCTAATATTTAGCTTCTATGTGGCCATAGAATGATATAGATAAGTTGGCCGATATTATTGCAGCACGTTTATGTTGGTTTCAGCAATTTACAGACCATCTACCAGTTTTATGAAGCAAATTCTGCTGCTTCTCAGTAATGCAACCAGCAATATAATTGTACACAGTCAGGTGACATTATTATGAGCACCAGTTATCTACAGTGACCGCCATGAGCAGCACAGACCGCAGCTAGAGGGCTGGGGGGGACTCAATAAGGCCCTGGTAGTAATCACAGGTATTTGGAGCCATGCTGACTGTATCCCACTGCTGGAGGCTGTGTAAGGGAGGATCCATAGAAGTGAATGACAATCTAGGTGACCCACAGATAGTCAGATCTAGGGAAGTAGTTTTGGTCATGCCCTTCCAACCAATGTCGGACATTTCTAGTCATGTGACATGTCCCCTTGTCTTGCTGGAAGATTCCACCCGCCCCAGGCAAGACGATCCGCATCTATGGGTGTATGTGATCTGCAAGAATGGGTTCATACCCAAGAGAAGGGATCCAGAGAATGCTACAAAAACATTCCCCAGACTATGATGCTGCCAACACCAGCTTGTGCTCTTTCAGCAATGGTTGCCGAGTGTTTTAGTTCTTTGATGTTCACCTGACACGCCAACGTCCATTTATTTGATGAAGCAGAAAATGGGACTCATCAGAGAAGGCAACCCTTTGGTCAAATTCCAATGCTACCTTGAAAATTGAAGCCTTTCCTGCTGATGCAACTTTGTTAGCAGAGGTGCAGTGATATCCGTCTGGTTCAGAGCCCCATGCGTAGTGGGGTTCACTGAACTGTGTAGTTTTGGCCACGTCTGGTAGTCCGCCGGTTCACTTTAGCGGTGAGCTGCTCCACTGTAGTATGTCTATTCGCTCCTGTGTACCTCTGTAGCTTGCGCTCATTTCTCACATCAAGGGCACATGTTGCTAAATAGTTTCCATGCTGCAAACTATGCAGTCTCTGAAATACTGTTCTCGGCCCAATTTTTAACGTGTATTTTGGTGTATAAAACACTTTTCACTTGCATTTAACGCACCAACGTATGCATCAAAACTCGCCTGACGTGTCCCATTCTTCTCTAGGGGAAAGCGCCCCATTGAGTTTATGGTGTGATTTTTATATGTTTCAAGCAGTAGGCAGAAGACTTGTCACCTAGTTTCACACATAATTTTACAATAGGGATTGCAAAAAAAAAGAACCAGTTATGCATGTCGTTTGTGTGATGTGTAATTTGCTTCAGCAAACATACATATGAAGAACACGTTTTTCCCTTGAAATACGCATGTATATTTCAGCAACCTTTTTCCGGCATATGAATGTAGGCTTACTGACTGCTTTGATTTTATAGGGTATCTCGGAACAAGTCTGAGAAGAAGCGTAGGGACCAGTTCAATGTGCTCATTAAGGAGCTTGGTTCTATGCTACCAGGAAATGCCCGAAAGATGGATAAATCCACAGTGTTGCAAAAGAGTATTGATTTCCTGCGAAAACACAAAGGTGTGTAAATAGACCTTGTCCAGGTAAATTGTTTTTAATTCTAGCAACAAGGATTTTTTTTGCCCTCTGTCACATTGTGTAACCTGGGTTGTGGAAGTCAGACGTGTGTAATAGAATTACAAAATATTACATCTGCCCCGATTTTTTTCTTTAGTGAGAAATAAAACGACCTTGTTTGTGACTACCCTAAAAGTCAATATCCAATCCAGTATCGGCCACACCAGAGACACATTAGGTTTGGCTGATATCCTCCTTCATATTATAAGGCTTTTCAGTGGGCTGGACATTGACTTTCAGTTGGCACAAGAGACAACCATCCTCTCCCTTCTGCACAAAGCTAATTTGTATAGTCGTCCCCCCCCCCCCCTTTCAGAGACCATTGCCTTTAAAGGGATTTTGCCACGATCTAATGTTGATGTGGGGTCCTCCAAAATGGGTATTTAATCACTTTTCTAAATGTCATCCGAAAAAGTGAAGCCTCCAAGAGCTACAGCCTTCCTTACATGCCCTTGGTTTCCTGACAGTTTACATTAGATCCGACAGGAACTGATCTGGCCGTGCTTGCATTGTTTGCAATTCTTATCTGATGGCAGGGACCATGAATGAGCGTTGAAGGGTCTGGGGAGAAAGATCCTGTGTCTTTTGTATAGAGAATCCACCGGTTGTAATGTAATTATCTGAGTAAACATTCAGACACTCCCTGGTGCTCTGCTCAGCCTTCCCTTCCTTTTCCCCCTGGTGAAGGAATGAAAGAAGGCTGCCTGCTAAGCTTATATTTTTACTGAGCAAATAAGATGGAGAAATAAAACGCATATAGCTTGTGCACAACACAGTTCTCTTCTGTGGATTAGCAAAACAATGTTTGCTCGACTACAGAGACTGAATATCTGTAGCGTGCGTGGGAGGTGGAGTGATGACATCACGAGGCACTTGTTTTTTTAAAACACAGAACCACAACGCCCCTTTTTTTCAAGCCTCACGAGGGGAGTATCAGCCTGTTAGGTAAGGAACTCTCTTCTTGGCAAAACTCCTTTAAGACTTCATACATCTTTGTAAGGGACCAGTGCTCCTGATTGTTGCTTTAGATAAATGCAATTTCTTTGAAAAGCTTCAGAGCTCAGAGTAGGGCATACATTTAGATCAGTAGAGCAAGGTGCAGGAACCGAGCAGAATCTATTTTGCCGTTGATATGACATTATTATAAGCACCAGCTAATATGCAGAGTATTTGCCTTGTGCAGCACAGACCGCTTGGTGGTTGTGCCTGGAGACCATGTTTGGTAAACAGTGACCACCTTCAGCCTAAGGATATGTTCACAAGGCGTAATTTTGGAGTCCACATATCTACGCACTAATACGAGCGAGATGCATGCCAAAATTATGGTAATCCATAGTTCTCTTTGAGAACTATGGATTACACCTTCTTTCCCCGCTCGTACAATACGATCATATTGTACGCGTGGGGAGATAAGTGACATGTCAATTATTCGTGCCGAATACGCGCCGCGAGTAATGAATGTCAATACGAGCCACGGGAGTACGCACATATACGCGCCGCAGTACATTGTGTGAACATACCCTTAGAGTATGTTCACATGGCGTATTTTGGTGCGTATGTCATGCCGAAATACATCTAAACTAATGTTCTAAAAACTTCTCCTAGACTACAATGTAAAATATGCGTATAATTTTCGGCACGTCTGCAATTACTTGACGTGTAAATTTTTTTCACAATCCATTATCAGTAGCACACTACCAGCACTAAAAAAAAAAACTATCAAAAAGGACATAGGATTTTTGGAAAAGCATTTCTGCTACTTAAAATACAAGAAAAATTTGAGGTACTTCACATTTTTGATCAAAACTGCTTAAGCCCACCTGCCAGTTAGCAAGGGGTCCTCAGTACAGGTGGGATCCAACTCCATTAATACCTCTTTTGGTGCCTATTCAGACCTCCATACTTCAGGGAGAGAAGACTCCAGCTACAAGGTACTCTGCATTGGTTTAAAAGCCTGTGCAGGTGGATGGAGTGCAAGAAAACCAAAGAGGGGGGCAGCCACTCCCCCATACAAACAGTCTAGAAAATATTTGGTCTGCACATCCCCAAAAAATTAGCATAGGTGCACACTGGTGTGGCAGTAAAATTTCAAAAAAGTTAGCAGTGTTCCGTCGATATTGGATTGTGTTTGTATGTTACTGCCACACCAGTGTGCACCTATGCTCATTTTTTTTTTTTTCCAGAAAAGTTTTTGGGGATGTGCAGACCAAATATTAATTTCTGGACTGTCAATTTTTTCAGACACATATACATAATATATAATTATTTTTTTTATATTTTTTTGTTTAAGTATAAAGTACACCTTACAAAGAGCCCAAATGTTTGATGAACATGGGTTGAGAGAATGCATTTGAAGATACATAACACTCTTTCAGAGTGAATGATGGGTTTATAAGTGATAGGGTAAGAGGGAGGATTTTTTTTGGATGTACAGACCAAATATTTTCTAGACTAGACTGTAAATTTTTATATATATATATATATATATATATATATATATATATATACTATATATTATATATATATACTTATATATATATACACACATACACACACACACACATGCCGTGAAGAAGTAAATTATAGTGCCTTGGGCACTATGCGTCGTTTGTGTTGAATTTACGCGTTAGCAAGTGCGTACTTTCAACCGTGCAACAAACACATTTTGGGGCATGCAGACATACACACCGCAAAAACGCTGTGTGAACATACCCCTATACATGAGGATGGCCAGATGAGGTTTGAACATCATATAAAGAATCATTTTATATAGTTCTTAAACCTTTTTGGTAACCACCTAAATTTCAGTACTAGTAAGTAGTAAAGACCATCTCTACAGCTGCGGATTACCTGTGAGGAACTGCTCAGGGGAGACTTAAATTTCATCATCTCTAGGGTTCTGCACAAACCACAATATTGGAACTTATTGATCTTAGGAAGGCTCAGACACAACCTCCTCTGTCCTGTCTAGAGTAGATTATTGTGTTACCTACTGTTTGATGCTGAAGTCATTTCAAATGTGTCGTCCACAGAAATTAGTGCACAGTCGGACGCCAGTGAAATTCGACAAGACTGGAAGCCTGCGTTCCTTAGCAATGAGGAGTTTACACAGCTCATGTTGGAAGTGAGTGTCATCCATTGTGTACAAGATGCTATGGCCTTACACGCTAACCATTTCACTAATGTTTGACATTCTTTGCATCAGAAGATGACAATAAAACACTTTATTTTACAAAATAATTTTGTTTTTATGTCCCCACCATTCCAAGACTCTTAAAGGCTCACCATGCTGTTTTACAGAGCCACAGCTAGCTTCAGGCTCACACTTCCTGGTTAGGCTATGGGGGGGTTCTATATCAGCTCTGCTTAGTTCTTAGTTTTTGGGAGGTGAGGTGAACAAAAACAGTTCTTTTTAATTTTTAAACATGTTTAATTTTAAACATTTCTGTAGTACAGGATTTAGTTTAATTTTATTTTTTCCCAACACAAATCTGTGTTAAGGGCGGAAAATTTATATATTTTTTATTTTTCCTATATCGGCATGGATCAAACGGATTAAATGGCCAGGTTGCGGAGTTAATAAATAGGCACAATTGAGTCATTCTCACTACTTTTCTGGACCAAACAAAAAAAACCCATGTGTGAATGAGCAATACTGGTTTCTGATTGATATCATCGGGGTAGTAAACATATTAGTAAACATTAGTAACATAATGGTAAGCATATCCATACTACCCCTTTCCTGTAGTGTCATCTGATTTCGCATGCTACCAGCTCTTCACACAGCAAGTATGTAAAGCTCAGTCTTTATCCTACTCTGGCATGCACTAGATCCTTAATCCTGGTTATATTTTTAAAATTCTTGTCTTTAAAGGGATATTCCCATTTCATAAATTATTTACCTTTGCTTACACATTTAAAGCTATTACCAAATGTATTGCTGTTCTGATTTTGCTTCCCTTCAGAGTTAGGAGCAGATTTTATCTCCCACTTTTGCAGACAAGTTTCCCTAGTGACAGACCTCTCTCTGCTCTTACAGACGGGAGCAGTGGTCGGGATGATGACACTCGCCCTGCTCTATCCCTTACCTTTTTATCATGTGTTTACTTACTGAGAAGCTTTAACCCTTAAGGCTATGTTCACATGGCATATGTACGGACGTATTTACGCCCGCAAATACGTCCCGAAATGCATCTAAAATAATGAACAATTAGATTAGAATTGTTTCCAATGTAAAATACGCCTCGTTGTTCACATGAGGCGTATTTTCGCGATGTATTTTTGCCGCGTACTCGCGGCGTCAATACGATCGTAAAATTAAGTCCCCTGTCAATTATTGAGGTGTATTTGCGACGTATTATCCCCTAGTAAAGAATGGGGAATGTATTTACGACAGGAAATATGTACCACACTTTGTGACACATATTTCGGGACGTATTTGCGGCCGTAAATACGCCCCGAAATAAGCCGTGTGAACATAGCCGAAGAGCTCTGTAGTCTTGTGCACGACAGTTTACAAAATTCCTGCACTCATGTCACTAACGGGCTAGGCTAAGAATAGCAGAGCTGATATACCAATCGGTGCTATAGAACCACCCACAGTCTGACCAGGAAGTGTGAGTCTGAAGCGGTCTGTGGCTTGTGAGACTACTCTTTTAATAAAAGACCAAGGTAACCAGTCTAGGAGCTTTTTATTCTGCTAAAGACTCCAGTTCAGGCTAAGAGAGGCAGTTTGCTTTCAAAACACTTGTGTCCTTTTCTAGCTTTGAATAATCTGGTGGGGTCAATGTAGTATCAGGTACAGAGCAACATAGAAGATACAGCTTTCAGACCTGCAAGACACATTGATTTTTTTTTTAAAGAATAGCTGTGAATAAAGTTTGATCAGGGCAAATAAATGAGTCTTACTGCATTGTATATACAGCACATCTGCTTTCTGGTTCTAGGCGCTGGATGGATTTTTCTTGGCTGTTATGACTGATGGAAATATCATTTATGTATCAGAAAGTGTTACACCTTTACTTGAACACTTACCTGTAAGTATTAGCTGGCAATAGCCAGGTGGGTGAAAATGTCTACTGTGCTTTATAATATTTCAAGAGTGGAATTAAAGAGGCTGCGATAGGTTTCCTTTGCCTCCCTGTTTCAGTGCAGCATAGGTTGGGGGGTTGCTGAGTTTTGAAGATATTGATTTCATATATTTCTAGAAAAAAAGATGTGAATGCGGTTTATTCCTACCCAGTTATTTACAGCTTCTCTTGCATGGGTTTGTATACAGCGGTGACTGTCAATCACCGTGAGTATACAGGATATTGAATGTATACATTTCCAAACGAAGGCTCTGCCCCTCTATCCTTTTTTTGCATTCAGATAATAAATCCGTTTCTGTAGAGTAGACTGTTTGACTTAACAGCATAAAGTAGTTCTCTTCTTGGTACAATCCCGGTTTGTGCCTCTGCTGGGGCTCTCGGACATCGGTTCTAATCTGTCAGGAAACCATAGACAGTGACTGGAGTGGCAGTACTTATACTGGGAGAATATGAATCCTTGATCTTCTAAAATTGTGCTGAAATAAAAAATTAACATTTTATATATATATATGTATATATATATATATATATATATATATATATATATGTATATATATATAATCTCTATCACACCTAGTGCAATATTGTCTGAGTAGCAAAGTGGTATTACTCACCTTGTTGTGTTTTACTAAATAGCAGTACAACACGCTTATTTAGCCGTAATCTCTATTTCCTGTGTTTCGATCCTTGTATCATCAATAAATCCTTATTGAGGTGTCATTGAGGGTCCTAATAGTCTAATCCCTAATGATCATAGCATGAGCACCTGTCCTCTTGATATGGAAGGCAAAATGGCACAAAGGAGTAGTAGTAGCTTAAAAAAAGAGTAGTATGTGCACATGGTGACCTCATATCACAAAAGTCTTATTCACCGTGCCTGTCCCTTCAGGTAATGTTCTGCCTGGCTCTCTGCCACATGGCCTGTAGGCACACTGGAAATTACACATTAAGCACATACTTTATGTAAATTGCTTTATCTATTTCCTCCTCAGAGGTCTTGGTGTGCATCAGACCCCTTTATTAGACCAGTCAACCTTCATTCAGCTACTTTAATCATACAGAAGATTCTACTACTATTGGCAAAGTTCTCGGCTACTGGGAAATATATACTAACACTAAGGGCCACATGCATGAAAACTGCTTAGGTCTAAAACTCACTTTTTTGCCCATAGTAACCTATGGGCAAAAAAGTGAGTTTTAGACTTAACAGTTTTCATACATGTGGCCCTAAGGCTTAAACTGGGACGTATTTCGCGCCGTACTATGCTAAATACGGGGCAAGATACGTCCCAGTCGTTATGGTAAGCCACAGTTCTCATAGAGAACTATGGATTACGTCTCCTCTCCCTGCTCGCACATTACAACAAGCGGGGAGAGAAGTGACATGTCAATTATTCACGGCGTATACGTGCCGTGAATAATGAATGTCTATGGGGCCGGCGGGGTAAAGTGAACTTATAACTAAAATCTGCATTAAGTTTGGATCCCTCTAGGCATCTGTTCATAGCATTTGCATCTTAAAGGGATAATCCCATTACAGCAAGTGGAAGGGCCAATTACTGTAACGTAAGCAATTTTGAATATGTGTTACAAAATATTTATGCTTTACCTAGTACAGGCCTTTTTTGCATCTTCAACTTGCTCTCTTGTTGTCTTGATTACCGACTGCTACTTTGTGTTTTCAGTGGTGGCCGGTAATGCAGTGTTACTGTGACGGTGCCTATGCCTGGGAAAGAGATGTGCATTTTCGCTCATGTGTACTCCACCTCTTTCCCTGGCCCAGCGAGGCCACAGGAACTTCTATTCAGACAGTCTTTGATAATGTTGCATTACCAACAACCACTGAAGGTACGCAGTGGTGGTCGGTAACCATGGAGATGAGAGCAAGTTGAAAGTGCAAAAAAGTCTTGTAATTAGGTAAAACATACATTTTTTTTTTAATAACAAGCATTTTGAAAATTGCTTCCTTTACAGCAATGAAAGTATTTTTTCGCAAAGACCCTCTTAGGGTGTATTCACACTGCAGTTGCTGAGTACGTGTTGGAAAGATCCTTGGCGTAAATGTCAAATTAATCCATAGGCCCCCATTAACACATCTGAGGCCAAGAGTATCCTTTTGCCCTTCATCTTTCCAGTACGCTTTTTTTTTTCTTATATAGAACAGCATAGTTGACTACACTGTTCTTCTACAGAGACATACACAGACTCTTACTGCATGGTTGTGTAGCATGCCATTTATTTATTTTGGGGGTGATCATTTCTAGTAGGTTGTATTTCTAAGTAAACATTGCACCTGAATGTTGGTACCAAAGTAACAATATAGAAATGCCCTGCCAGGTGTAACCAGCTTATAACCAGTCTACTGTATTAAAGGGGTGTTCTCGGTTGGTTGTAACAATGCTTGTTGGTCCATCGAGGTAAAAATAGAAGATAAAACTCATACATGCTTCCTGAACGCCGTTCAGTCCCTTCTGGTCCGTTCTTTGATGCTGAAGCAGTGAATGGTCTTCACTCACTTGACAGCTGCAGCCGGTAACAGGGCTGTGGAGTCAGTCGGTGCCTGTTTTGCCAGAGTCGTCATAAAAGGGACCGACTCAGACTCCCAAAATATATAATAAGTTGATTCAGTTAGTTCGATGCAGTGCAAAGAGCAAGAGGAATTGGGTCTTGCCAGTGAAACTGCTCCCATATCTTCAGCCTTATCACATGAGGAGTGTAATTGATGACAAGGAGCAGGCAAAGCGCTGCCCCAGGGGAGAAGATTATGCTCTCAGGGCAAACAGATTTCAGCAACATTTTTCACCTGCTTTTAAAGAAGTAGACGATCAACCATTCATCAAAACTGACTGTGGCTGAGACAATTCCTTTATACCCTGACATTGTTAGAGATGTTGCCCCTGTGGTCACCGCTTTGCCCCAACCCAAGTTAGTATAGAGAGGCCGTTCTCTAGCCTGGAAATAATGAGATCAGATGTAAGGTCATCTATGCAGGATCTGATGGAGGCAATACTATTTCTCAGAACAAATTCAGAGACTCCACAAATGTTCCTGCAGTGTTTTGCATATTTACAATTTTTTTGTGTTCTAAAGTCATACCCAATAAATATATTTTACACTGACAAGCAAAATGGTAACAATGTCCTGAACTTGTGACTTTCAGGCTCCATATCTCACCATCCACTACAGCTTTGTACATGAGGCTACTGTAATTTTATATACAGTCATCTTATGTGTCTTATACATAACTTTGACTTGCAAGTATTTAGCATCTGCTTAGTTCTGCAGAGTCTTTCCTGTAACTGCATTGTTACTGTTTTGGACCTAAAAATCTAAATGTTAATTTCTATTATTTTGTTAGTATTTGGGAAATCCACCTTTTGGCTTTCAGCTCTGCCTGAATCCTTCTGGGCTCTGGATCAGATTCAAGCACATCTTGACCAAAATCTGATCCCAGATCTCTTCACACATTCCCAATGTTGGTGCAGACTGGAGTTGGATACAAATACAGCTTTTTCTTCAACTCTACCCACAAGAGTTCAAAAGATCAAAACATTGTTACCCTTTTGCTTATCAGTGTCTGTTCTACCTAAATAGCTTGATTATTGTATCATAAGGTGATAAACAGCCTGATGTTACCATTTTACTACAGTAAAGTTATCACTTAAACATACGCCATGTATGAGGGAGTCGGAAGTTTGGGAAATTGAGGAGTCAGGGCTTTGGCTTGCCGACTCCACAGCCCTGGCCGGTAACAGGCCACAGAGGTCACGTGCACATGCGACATTTTGGCCTGTGATTGGCTGCATCTGTCATGTGAACGATGAACACTCGATGGCTACTTCCGGGATGAATGCAACGGCAGCCGGGACTAAAGGAGACCGTCCGGGAGGTAAGTATGAGTTTTATCTTCTCTTTTTACTGATGCCCCGATGGACCAACGAGCATTGTTATATCCCGGAACACCCCTTTGGATACTTGCAGCATTTAAGGGATCCTTATAGACTGCTACTTCGTGCAAATGATGGGTGTCCCCCAATATTGTCCCAGAATCCTAAAGTATAACCTACATTATGAATAGGTTACAAGTGATTTGATGACTGGGGGATCCCACTGCTAAGACCCTCACTGATCACAAATACAGGCGTCCCGTGTCCTCTTGTTTTAAATGGAGCAGGGATGAGACGGCTAAGACCTGTTCTCGTCTTCTGTTTGGCAGTACTGTACACTTTGACTGAAGCTTCATGCTTAAATTAAGAACATTGGATCCAGGGTCTTGTCATTGGTGGCTAAGTGGTGTATCCACTATGTTTTGCAGTCGTTCCCTGTAACGACTTTGATTTCTGGCGTTAGGTTTGCTTTGTGTGTATTCACCACGGAATGTTTATGGAATAGAGCTGTATTTTTATGTCTTATGAGGCTTTATGTTGTGTTTTAACTATTTTTATATCTTCTCTTTCAGTCTGATCTTGTCGATCAGAGTATATTTAATTTTATCCCCGAGGGGGAACATTCAGAAATATATAAAATCCTGTCCACTCGGATGGTAGAAAATGCTTCTTTGGGTTCAGATTATCTGAAAAGTAAGTGTTTTATGATTCCATTATGAAGTTTTATTTAAGAGTACCTATCATCATTACACAAACGCACAAAAAATTATAGTAGATAAAATTATAAGACTTCTCAAAAGGTTATTAGCAAATCTAATGAATTCCCTCATTATTACAGGAAAAGCGCTTTTACTTTATCAGAGAGTGCTCACAATCTGGTAAAATTCCTTGCCTGGGAGTTATCAACTGTGCAGGGGAAGCCAAGGAAATAGTGGTTGTATAGGGTTAATCTGAGTCTCTCACTTCATACACTGCAGGCATTTGACTGTTGCCTCCCAGCGTTCTCCTCCATAATTCACAGGTATACATATTACACTACTGCTAGTGAAATAATATTCAACACAGAAATAGCAATTAAAGAGCTTCACTGTGTACACATGATGTAGACTTCCCAGCTCCTCCTTTCACAATGGACTCTCCCACTGCAGAAGCAGGAATTTTCATGCAGTCTGGTGCTGACTTCAGTCCTGTCTTAAAGGGCCAGCGCTTTATTTAAAAACTGAATTACAGGTGAAATGATTTTATTTTCCTAATTTTAGAAAGTGTTTGTATTTTAGTCTTACTTGACTAGGTTTTCCTTTAGGTGATTAGTCCACTTTAAAATACAGCTCTGATCTGAGGTGGCCAGATTATGTGCTATGTACTCTGTTACTTGTGAAGGAGATGCACTATGAGTGAATGTTATGTTTTTTTGATCACTGGTAAAAAAAAAAAAAGCAGCAATTGTTTTACTGGAAAAGCTATGCAAGACACATATACATGTTTTTCTCACTACCTGACATGAAATCAGAATAAACCTTACCTGTTTTAGGACAATTAGGAACCAAAATTATTTATATTTGCCAAATGGCAGAATGAGTGAGAGAATTTTTTAAAGCGCTTTTATTATTTTCTGCAAAGCCAAACGTTTACATACGCTAGGATTACTATGCCTTTAAACAAATTGGGACAGAGCAAATGATGTCATGTCTTTGGAAGCTTCTGATAGGTTTATTGGCAACATTTGAGTTAGACACATACCTGTGGATGTATTAAAAACACACCAGAAACACAGCTTCTGTGTGTAACATTATGGGAAAGTCTAAATAAATCATATTTGTGTGTGTATGTATGTGTGTATGTATATGTATGTGTGTATATATATGTATATATATATATATATATATATATATATATATATGTGTGTGTAAAAATGACGAGTATGTATGTAATTTATAGGAACAGGCGTTTATTGCAGCATTGATATTATACTTTTGTATAGGTGAATGTCATTTTATTTTTTTAGTTAATAATAATAATAATAATAATAATAAGTATTTTAGAGCGCCATTGAATCCAGGGCGCTGTACATTCGGGGGGTTACATACATTACATAAATCAAACGAGTACAATGATAAGTGAATAATGACAATTGGCACGACAGAGGGAGAGAGGACCCTACCCGCGAGGGCTTACAATCTACAAGGAGGGGGAAAGAGACAGGAGGTGAGGGGCAGACATGTATGTGGAGAAAGTAGTGACAAGTTTAGTGAGGGTTGTAGGGAAGCCTGAAGAAATGGGTTTTTCAGGTTGTTTTTGAAGGTGGTGAAAGTGGAGGAGGAGTCGGATGTGTTGTGGGCAGTGAGTTCCAGAGTGTGGGTGAAGCACGGGAGAAGTCTTGGAGACGGTTGTGTGAGGAGCTGATAAGGGGAGAGCAGAGGAGAAGGTCCTGAGAGGAGCGGAGATTGCGTGAGGGGAGATCTTTGGAAAGTAGGGCAGAGATGTATGGAGGGGAGAGGTCGTGGAGAGCCTTGTAGGTCAAGGTTAGTAGCTTGAAATGAATTCGTAGGGCGATGGGCAGCCAGTGAAGGGATCGGCAGAGGGGAGAGGTAGAGGCATTTAGGGCGACATGTATGAACGGGGCTGCGCCAGATATCTGGTGTCTTTTCAGCCCGATATCGGGCGCGGCCTCGTTCATACATCTTTAAATCTCCTGTACGTCACTCCCAGGCGCATTACATAGCTTTGGCATTTCTGGGCACATTACAACTGAAACAGGTATACCACTTTCAAAGTGGTATACCTGATCCAGAACTGTTGCCCGAGCGCTAGAATGCGCTGCGGGTTCATAAATCGGGCACATTCTATGCCATTAATATGTGCAGAAAATTTGGCGTGTTAATGCCAAATTTTCTGCATGTCGCCCTTAATGTGCACATTGTACCTATGCATTTCCTTCAGCATGTGAGGTGATTCAGTGGAGCAACTGTGATACAAGGCTAAGATGACTGCTCAGTCCGAACACTAAATTGCAAATGGAATCTTTGCAAGATATTAACATAATTTACATTGATATTTTATAATCTCATTTTTATTTTCTTTCAGCAAAAAATGAACTTGAATTCTGTTGCCACATGTTACGGGGAACAGTGGATCCAAAAGAACCAGCCACATATGAATTTGTAAAATGCATTGGAAATTTCAAGTCCTTAAACAATGGTCAGTTACATTATAGTATGCAAAATAAATAATAAGAATTTATAGCTCCAGTCTTTATACAATGGTATCTTCCTCTTGCTTAGTGCTTGGGAGACCTTTCTGACCAGCGGTTCACGTTATTCTTCTTTGTAGTAAGTTAAAGGGGTTGTCTGGTTCAAATGAAAATTTAATAGTATGCTGCCCATGCAAAATGAAATAATAAAAGCCTATACTCTCCTTCCCCTGCTCCAGTGCTGGATCTCCCCGGTCTTCTGTTTACCTTCCCTTCTAAACGGAACATCACCACTTCAGCCACTGATTGACGGCAACAATCATGTGCCTCTGCTTACATTACCATTCGAAAGTGAGCAGCTCCAAGCAGTATATATATAAGCGGAGGCACATGATTGTTGCAGTCAATCGGCAGCTACAGTAGTGACGTTCTGTTTGGAAGGAAAGATAAACGGAAAACCAGGGGCTACAATGCGGTTCTTCAGGTTTCCGTCACGGTGTCCGTCAGAAAAAAATAGAACAGCATGCAGTGCCATTTCTCATATCATTTTTGACAGAATCTGCGACAGGTTCTGTTCAGAGACGACTATTGCAGGCTCTGTCAAAAAGTGAAGAAAAAATATATATTGAAGAAAAAAAATAGTGCAGCATGCAAAATGATTGACCTCATGTGGTACAAACAACGTACTCCATTGTATTCAGTCGGACAAAATTAGTCTGTCATGTAACGGATTCAGCGCCGCCTTTGACACAGGTGTGAACCAAGCCTTACTCAGATAAGTGGATCATGCTCCTATTTCCATAGTGAAAACCAGTCTTGGCTAAGTGGAGGGAGGAGGAGGTCCCATCCCTCTTTAATGTTAATGAGCATTAAGAGGCAAGATTTAAAAAAGAAGAAAAACCTGGAAGTTGACAATTTTAAATCCCAATAATATGATGCTGGGATTGTGGGGTTTATCATGAATCAGGTCTTTAATAGAATCTTTATGCTTTATGTTAGTGCCGAATTCAACACACAATGGCTTTGATGGGGCATTACAGAGGTCGCTGAGGCCCACGTATGAAGAGAGAGTATGCTTTGTAGCTACTGTACGGTTGGCTACACCTCAGTTCATCAAGGTATGCATTTAAGGTTTACCATGTCCGATGTCTTGAAGTCATGTCGTATGTCACGAATATAGGGCAAATTTAGTTAATCAGTAGGGCTACAAAAGTGTGTAAATATATATATTTTTTAAAAGTATCTTTTCATTCATGGAGAAATGTATGTAATTTGTCTATCTACATAGTTTTTCCTAACCTACACAACTTAAATAAAAAAAAAAAACAGTATATCGCAGTTAGTACACCCCTCACATTTTTGTAAATGTTGTACTATGTCTTTTGATGGAAAAACACGGAAGATACGACACTTTATTATAATGTAAAGTAGCCAGTGTACAGCTTGTATAACAGTGTCTATGTGGTCAGGGTTGTGGAGTCTGAGTCGGTGCTCATTTTGCAGGAGTCGGAGTTGGAGTCGGTAAAAAATGGACCGACTCCGACTCCCAAAATATATAATAAATTGTCCCAGTTAGTTCAATGCAGAGACAAGAGGAATTGGGTCCGGCCAGTGCTACTGCTCCCATATCTTCAGCCTCCTCACATGAGGAGTGTAATTGATGACACGAAGCAGGCAAAACGCTGCCCCAGGGGAAAAGATTCCGTTCCCATAGCAAACAGATTGACCAGATTTCAGCAAAATTTTTCACTTCATATTTACAATTTATTAAAGTTTTTGTGTTCTAAAGTCGTATCCTATAAATATATTTTACATTGACAAGCAAAAGGGTAAGAATGTTTTGAACTTTTGACTTTCAGGCTCCATATCTCACCGTCCATGTGAGACTCCCATCATTTTATAGACAATCCTCTTGGCTCATACATAACTTTTTCCCTTTCCCAACTATTTTGCATCTACTTAGTTCAGCAAATTCTTCTCATGTAACTGCATTGTTACCGCTTTGCTCCTGGTGGTCGGACAATCTTTTTTTTCTTATTACTACTAATTACAACCTGTTTTCACATTCCCTAATAGATCAGTTTGATATTAGGCTTATTCCCAAGTGAAGGGTCACTGGTTCGAGCAGCCATGAAGAAGATTTCCCAAGAAAAGAGAAGCAGCATCATCCAGCTCATTGATGGCGTCTGTGGGCCAAGAAAATTGCCAAACTGCATCATGTGAGGACATGACAGCGGGAAGAATACGAAATGAAGTCCGTCCAAAGCCAAGAGGTGACGTCCAGGCAAAACAAGTCGCTCATCACAAGGTCAATCAGTTCTAACGCAATAGATGCGGCAGTGGAGGCGGCTCATATGCTTTGTAATAGTGAGATCACAGACGTCCATGCAAGCACCGGACAACACGCATTACACAGGTCTGGAATGATGGCCCGAAAAAGGGGAAGAAGCCTCGATTTCAGTCTCATCATAAGAAGCGTCGGCAAAGAAGTTACAGAAAAGTATGAAAAATATAAGTTTGGAAACAGGTGATTTGGAGCGATGAGATGAAAGTCAATAGACCGGGCTCTGATGGGGCAAATGGGTTTGGAAGAATCAAGGGAAAAAAGGGGGCTAATGGATCGAGAAACTGGAAGAACTGTAAGGTTTGGTGGAAGAAGCCTGAGGATATGGGAGGGGTCACAGCCAAAGATGTTGGATACTTGACCAGGACCGATGGTGACCTCAATGCTGAGCTCTATGTGAGGGTGCTACAAGATGAGTTAGGCCCTGTTCACACGACGGATTTGGCTGCGGTTATGGCCGCGGGTTCCGACGCGGTTTCCGCAACCATATCCGCGGCCAAATCGCGCCTAGATTATTAACATGGTTTCCTATGGGAAACCGCGTTAATATTCACACTGCGCGGGTTTGGCCGCGGCTCCGGGGCCGCTACAGACCCGCACGTGTGAAGAACTCTCCCTGTCATTTCTTGACAGGAGTGCTCTGCGCGCGGCCGCGCCGGTGCTGCCGCGGGTGTCGCCGCGTGTGGTGCGCGCGGAGCGCTAGCGCCGCAGCATGCCCCTGCTCTTAATTTGCATGGGGACAAGCCCTGCGCAAGCCGTTTCCCCAAAACCCCTGCCCTCCCGGCAGGTCACGCCCGCGCCGCAACCCCCGTAGGGAGACGCGAGTTTTCGGCGCGGCCCGACGAGGATTTAGCCGCGGCAAAACCCGCGGCCAATTCCGACGTGTGAACGAGGCCTTACTTCATACACTCGAGTACTATGGGGATGAAAAGAACAACATAGTGTCCAGCAGGACAACGACCTGAAGCAGACGTCAAGGTTGGAGAAGGAATAGTTCAATGACGATGAAGTAGAGTTGCTGTATTGGCCTCCACAGTCCCCAGACCTCAACCCAATCCAACACTTGTGGGTAGAGTTGAAGAAAATGCTGTATTCACACCCAAGTCCAGTCTACACCAACATTGGGATCATGTAGAAGAGACCTGGGATCAGATTTTGGTCAAGACATGCTTGAATCTGATCCGGAGCCCAGAAGGATTCAGGCAGAGCTGAAAGCCAAATTTAGATTTTTTTAGGAGCAAAACAGTAACAATGCAGTTACAGGACAAGAATCTGCAGAACTAAGCAGATGCTAAATACTAAATGTATAAGATGATTGTCTATAAAATGATGGGAGTCTCGTGTTCAAAACTGTAGCGAATGGTGAGATGTGGAGCCTGAAAGTCAAAAGTTAAAAACATTGTTACCATTTTACTTGTCAGTGTATTTTCTACCTAAATAGCTTGATTATTGTATCATAAAGTGATAAAAAGCCCGATGTTACCATTTTACTACAGTAAAGTTATCTCTTAAACATGCGCCATGTATGTGGGAGTCGGTGTCAGGAAAATTGAGGAGTCTGAGTTGGAGTCGGAGCTTTGGCTTACCGACTCCACAGCCCTGTAATGCGGTGTACCCTTAAAATAACTCCTCACACAGCCATCAATGTCTAAACCGCTGGTAACAAAAATGAGTACACCTCTAAGTGAAAATGGACAAATTTTGTCCAATTTGCCATTTTCCCTTCATGTTTTCATGTGACCTGTTAGTGTTACAAAGTCTCAAGTGTGAATGAGCAGGTGTGTTAAATTTGGTGTTATGCTATGTTCACACTGTTGAAATTGGGACGTATTTCGTGCCGTACTGCGCTCAATACGGGCCGAGATACGTCCCAATAATTACGGTAAACCACAGTTCTCATAGAGAACTATGGATTACGCCTCCTCTCCCCGCTCGCACAATATGCCGCGGGGGGAGGTAAGTGACATGTCAATTACTAGCGATGAATACGCGCCGATAGTAATGTCTATGTGGCCGGCAGGCTGCCGGCCCCCGATGCAGGGGTCGGCGTGAGCTGCCGAAGTCCCAGCATAATTACGCCCTGCAATTATGCCATGTGAACATACCCTTATTGTTCTCACAAGCTATCTTAACCCCTTAACGACCTTGGGCGCCCCCCCCCCCCCCCCCCTCCCGCACAGCCGGCGGGTGTTAGCGGCAAATCGCCGTTAACACCCGGCAGTAACAGCGGCAAAGATGGGCGCGGCGTCTGAATTAACACCGATCGGTGCGGTGAACGGCATAAAACGCAGCTATGCTGCGCCGATCCATCACCGGGCGTTGTGGTGGGGAGCCTTGTGAAGGCTCCCCTCCCCTTAAACCCTGGCCGGTTTTTCCCCACTTCCGTCCGCAGACAGGAAAATGGGGAAGCCGCCATCATTGTACACCCTAATGCATTGCCTATGCAATGCATTAGTTGTTATTAAACAATCGCGCCACCTAGTGGCAAGTACCACAGGGGCCTCAATGTTACAGTAAAAAAAAAAAAAAAGTATTAAAAGTTCAAATCACCCCATTTTACAAATAAAATCATTAAAATAATAAAAAAAAAATTACACAATTTTGGGATCGCCGCGTCCGAAAAATTCCGATCTATAAAAAATAATAACATCATTTATCCCCTACGCTGAACACCGAAGAAGAAAAAAAAATTCCCAACGCCAAAATTGCGTTTTTTTGGTCATTTTACGTCACTCAAAAAATGGAAAAAAAATTATCAAAAAAGTCGCATGCATTCCCAAAAATGCAAAGCGATAAAAAGTACACTTCAGCCCGCAAAAAAATTTCCCCCTCACTGACGTCCGTGGGTGTTAGTACAAAAAAGTTATTGGTCGCACAAAATGGCGCCGTGGCACAATTTTCAAAATAGAAAATGTTTGGAATTTTTTTCGGTACCAAAACATAACGGAAACCTACATGTTTGGTATTCCCGGATGCTAACAACCTGAAGAATACAGATAACACTTTTATATTTACCGAAGATTGAACCCCGGGTAAAACCCAAAACCCCCGCAAACATGGCGAAAATACATTTTTTTCACAAGTTTTTTTTTGCGGTTTCCCAGTATATTCTATAGTATAGTGAATAACACCATTAGAAAGTACATCTTGTCCCGCAAAATAAAAGCCCTCATGTGTCTATGTAGGTGGAAAAATAAAAAAGTTATGGCTTTCAGAAGGCGAGGAGGGAAAAACGAACGTGTCACCCAAAAAAAAAACGACGGGTCCTTAAGGGGTTAATGACCACTAAAGGTTCAACATGGCACCTCATGGCTGAGGATCTAAAAAAAACAACAATTTGTTGCCTTACATAAAGATGGCTTAGGCTATAAGATGATTTCCAACACCCTGAAACTGAGCTGCAGCATGGTGGCCAAGACCGTACAGCAGTTTAACATGATCACATTCTTAGTGACATATCCAGAGATTGTCTTTTCAAAACAGATGTATGAGTGCTATCAGCATTGCTGCAGAGGTTAAAGGAGTGGGGGAGTTGTCCTGTCAGTGCTCGGACCATACGCCAGAAACTGCATTGTTGTCCCAGAAGGAAACCTCTTCTATAGATGATACACAAGAAAGCCTGCAAACCTTTGCTAAAGACAAGCAGACTAAGGACATGGATTACTGGAATCATGTCCTGTGGTCTGATGAGACCAAGATAAATTTAATTGGTTCAGATGTCAAGCGTGTGTGGCAGCAACCAGGTGAAGAGTACAAAGACAAGTGTGACTTGCCTACATTCAAGCATAATGGTGGGAGTGTCATGGTTTGGTGCTGCTTGCTGTGGGGAGCTTCAGTTCATTGAGGAAACCATGCCGACATGTACTGTGACGTTCTGAAGCAGAGCATGATCCCCTCCCTTCGGAAACTGGGCCGCAGGGCAGTATTCCAACATAACGACCCCAAACACACCTTCAAGACGACCAATGCCTTGGTGAAGAAAATGAGGGTAAAGGTGCTGGACTGGCCAAGCATATCTCCAGACCTACACTGTTAATTGCAGCTAACACCCGCCAGTTACAGTGCGGAATGATGCTGATGCCATCCCATGCTGTTTAACCCCTTAGAACAGGGGTGTCAAACTGTGGCCCTCCAGCAGTTGGGGAAACAACAACTCCCATCATGCCCACTGTTATAGGTTATATAAATGCATGATGAGAGTTGTAGCTTCCCAACAGCTGGAGGGCCGCAGTTTGACACCCCTGCCTTAGAAGCTGCAGCAAAGATGGCTGAGACATCTAAATCAACGTGAAACAATGCTGCGCACCGTTTTGAGGTTTGATCAGGGCGCCCGCGGCGAAATCGCGGGCTCCCAATCGGTCAGCATGGCAGTTGGAAGCCTTGTGAAGTTTTCCATTGCTGCCATGTTTTCTGTTTTACTACTTCCTGACTGAGCAGGAAGTAGTAAAACAGCCATCTATGTACACCCTAATGCATTGTATTACAATGCATTAGGCTGTATAAACGATACCCACCTAATGGTGAAGTACCCTAGAGGAACTCGGTTAAAAAAAAAAATAGTTTGCTGTTGCCAGATTCGTACCAACCTGTAGAATACAGAAAACAAATAATTTTTACCGAAGATTGAACGCCGTAAAAGCAAAATACCCGCAAACATGGCATAAGTAGTTTTTTGTTTTTTTTTCTTTTTGCCCCACTTAGAATTTTTTTGCAGATTCCCAGTATATTCTATGGTATGATGAATGACACCATTAGAAAGTACATCTTGTCCCGCAAAATAAAAGCCCTCATATGTCTATGTAGATGAAAAAAATAAAAAAAGTTATGGCTCTCCAATCGGCAGGCACTGGTTTCTTTATTAGGGCTCTTCCCCCTAGTCTAAATACCAGTTTGTACGTGTTCTTAGGCTGAGTGTTGTTGACCTACTATGACTTTCCTGCTCCTTTTGTACCACGCTGCACCCCGGCTGTCATGACGACTCATCGTGTCAGGGGTAGCGACCTGGGAGTCTCCCGAAGCATAGCCTAACCTGCCTTGCACTGGTGAAGAACCAGGGGACTTTTTAGACTCCACTCCCTGGCGTGGCTCGTACCATCACTCGCAGTGACCCAGAGGATCCACTGCTCGTCCTCGGTGACAGTGACAATATATGCAAGCTCACAACCCACGTCATTGTCTTACCTTGCCTACATAAGACTTACTAGCAATTGACGGAAAAAAACACAGAAAAATGGGACATAATTTACTCAAAAACAGACACATTGGATAAGTACAGTAACTGTATAACTGGAACCCTTTAAGCCTGATTTATGTGCAATTGTAATACTAGCAATCACCCCTCTTCCCCTCAGGGATAGTAGGGATGTGAGTGGTTATCAGTATATTTGCATTTGTGCAATCTCCTCTGTATGGTATTGTGGCTTTTCTGCATACTGGTGTGTACTGGCACTTATCCAATGTGCAGTTTTTTACTCTTCATTTGCCCCCCCTAGTGGATGAGTGTGTGAGCGATTGTTTATTAGTGAACTGCCCCTGTTAAATTCCTCCCAGGTAGCACCGATGCTAATTCTGGGAATAGTTCATTGTCCAGCCATTGAGCTGTAAGTATGGCCTGGTGTCTGTGTTTTTGACTTAAACAATAGGTTATTTTCTGATGGTTAAAAATAAGTTGGGGATAGATAGAAGATGAGCACGGACTACACAGGGACTGCTTGCAGTCTGCTTATTGCAGCACATTGATCTCTGGACTCCATGGAAGCTGTAGAAAAGATTTTAAATTAAGATTTGTAAATTTATATATTAGATGTCTTAGATCAAGGAATGCCTGTGGAGGTTTATTTACCATTGAACCATATTATAGTCCCTGCTTTTAATAGTTATTGATGCAGTTTGTTAGATTTGTGTTTTTCTATCCCCAATTTCAGGAAATGTGCACTGTGGAGGAACCTAATGAGGAGTTCACATCAAGACACAGCTTAGAATGGAAGTTCCTCTTCCTAGACCACAGGTAGGTGGGTTAGAGAGCCTGTGAGTGTCTGTGGTGTAGGTTGAGCAGCAAGGTGTGTGGCTGCTCTTTTTAAGCCAGCATATTATTAAGAAGTGTACCATTTGCTAGAGAGGATTATACGGTTTCCTTCCTTCTGTGAGCTATTTTATTCAATTTAACAGCCTCTCTACAATCCTACTTTTAGATTTGCAACCTTTCTTCACTAGAAGATCCTGTAGATAAGAGGTTCTTGACTCTCACCTACTATGCTTTTCTTATTCGAGTACATTATGTTTAATTTGACTGTTATTGCTGTCCCTGAACAGATTTACAATTTGGAACATAATTAGATTTTTTTTTTTGCTTAGCAAATGAACTTTATTTGAACAATAAGAATTGGGTAAATATTCCAACAATAGAAAGAAAACAAAAAGGCATTATCAGACATTAGCTGAATTGCTGATAAAAACTCTAGTACGCTGCTTAAAAAAATAAAGGGAAAACTTAAACATCACAATGTAACTCCAAGTCAGTCACACTTTTATGAAATCAATCTGTCCAGTTATGAATCAACATTGATTGTGATTCAATTTGTCTTGCTGTTGTGGAAATGGAACAGTCACAGGTAGAGATGATAGGCAATTAGCAAGACGAGCCCTATAAAGGAGTGGTTCTGCAGGTGGTGACCACAGACTATTTCTCTGTTCTCATCCTTTTTGGCTGCTGTTTTAGTCTCTTTAGCATTTTGTTATTGCTCTCACCCCGTAGAGGTAGCATGAGGCGGTGTCTGCAACCCACAGAATTTGCTCAGGTAGTGCACCTCATCCGGGAAGGCACATCAATATGAGCAGTGACAGGAAGGTTTGCTGTATCTGTCAGCACAGTCTCCAGAGCATGGAGCAGACACCAGGAGACAGGACAATTTACCAGGAGACATGGAGGGGGGCTATAGGAGGGCAGCAACCCAGCAGCAAGAACGCTACCACCTTCTTTGTGCAAGGAGGAACAGTGCCAGAGCCCTGCAGAATGCCCTTCAGCAGGTCACTGATATCCATGTGTCTGTTCAAACTGTCAGAGACAGACTACATGAGGGTGGTATGAGTACCCGACACCGTGCACAGCGATTTGGCATTTGTCACAGATGAGAGCAGGTTCACACTGAGCATGTGACAGAGTCTGGACATGTCGTGGACAACGTTCTGTTGCCTGCAACATCCTCCAGCATGACCAGTTTGGCAGTGGGTCAGTACACCGCACAGCCCTCCATGTGCTAACCACAGGTAACCTGACTGCCATTAGGTACCGGGGTGAGATCCCCAGACCTATTTTGAGACCATATGCAGGTGCAGTGGGCTCTGGGTTCCTTCTGATGAGATTTTCATTGAGATCTATGATGTGGTATTTTAGTGTTCCCTTTATTTTTTGAGCAGTGTATATGATGCATAAAATCACTACTGCTGGAGTTACATAGGTGAATATGAAAATACCAGGTCATAAAAATACCAAAAAGGCACCTGTATAAGTGTAGGTAGAGGAACTGTACATTAACTGTACATATTAGAAATATTAAATATATATTTAAAAGTAAAAAAAAAAAAAAAAAAAAAAAAGCAGGAAACAATAGAAAAAATAAATAAACCCCAAATCTAGTAGAGTATCAGTTTGTCAGTATGCACTAAAAAGACAAGCATTTTTAATGCAATTTAACAGGTGTTGCTTCCATGGGACATGAGTGTTACCCAGACCAATACAAGGCAAGTGTAGAAAAGGGGAAAAAAAGCAGTTTAAGTACTTGGAGCAAGGACATGAGAGCTTGAGAGTCAGACCGTGCCAGAGGAGTTCTGCCATCTACTTCAGATCTGATGAAACTTGCTCAAACTGTGCACCTATAAAGTCATTTCTTGTGTGACCATTTATGATTCATCCTTGCCAGCCATTCAGCAAGTGGTGGGGATCCAGAGGCAAGCCAGGTTTTGGCTATGACTTTTCTAGCGGAACATAGGCTTCCACAAGAAAAAAAAAGTGTATCGAGAGTTAAGACTTTCCAGGTCAGGACCATACAAACAGAACGTAAGGGTGAGTGGGACAGGACAGCCCATCACATTTCCGAATTTAATTACCTTAGTCCAGTAACCCATTACTCGCAGACAAAATCATACTAAATGAACCAGCGTTGGAGCGCCATTTTGGACATTCATCAGTATACCCAATGCGGCACTTACGAAGTCTGGATGTGGTATAGTACGCTCTATGTAGGATGTAGCACTGCGTTAGTCTAACATTATAGTTAGAGGATACAGTACTAGGGAAGAGACAATGATTTCCAATTCTTCGTCTTTTTGGCACCCCAAATCGGCCTCCCATCTTTCCCTAAGCTGCGCTTAATTGTTTTCTCTATTTTTCCGGGAGAGAGTGGAATAGGTATATGAAATTACATGCTTAGAAGGAGAAGATAAAAGGAGCTGTGAGGAAACTGAGCCAGAGTTATGCTAGAATGACCTAATTGGGACATAATAGCATGTTTAACTCTTGGGTAAGTAAATAGCAGCAAAGCCGGCAGGTCACATTCCACCTGCACATCCGGAAAAGGTCGGATTTCGGAGTCTGTGCAGAGTGGTGAAACAAATCCTAAACCATTTGTATTTCATTTTTGTTCTCGAGACATAGAAATTAGACGAATGCCATAGTGGAGAGTGGTGATCAGTACCCCCTTAGTAAACGGCGCTCCAAGTTCTAAACCAATAGGATTTGTCTTAGAATCAGGTGGTTACGCAAGCAACCTTTAGCAAAAAACATAACACAGAAAAGGAGGCGAAAAGGGTGGAGGTAGTCTTCACTGAATGGGGAGATTATCAGTGTTTGAACCCTATTCTTCTCCTGTTAAACCCACCTGATAAAGTGGGCTAATTGACCCACGAGGTAGTAAAGCTGAATATCTGGGAAAGAGAGACCACCCTCATCCCAAGGGGCCAACAAAAATGTAACAGCTACACGGGGTCTGCAGCCATTCCACACAAAGGATAGCAATAAACCACAGATGCGTTGCAATAGGCGTGATGGCAAATATGCTGGGGCCTGTTGGAGGATATATAAAATTTTAGGTGGCAAAGACCTCTTTAACAGGCTAATTCGTGCCACAGTACAGAGCCATAGTTTATTTCAGCTAGTGATTTTAGATTGCAGGTATTTTAACAGGGGTATAACATTTAGGGCCTCAAACTCAAAAAAACCATCTAGAGATTCTTATGCCAAGATATGCAATCAACGAGGACCACAGTAGGAGGTAGCCATCATTCTCTCCATGGGTACCGAAATATCCAATGGCATAATGCTTGATTTGGACCAGTTGATTGTTAAGCCTGATTACATACTAAATTGAGTGATGACGTACAGTAGTATGCAGAGATTCCTGGGGATCAGAGAGATACAGTAATGTCGTCTGCATACATGCTATTTCTTTCAGAAACAGTTGGAAGGTAAAAATCCATGAATTTGGTGATCTAACTTAATGCGTAATGTCAGGGACTCCACTGCAAGGACAAAAAGCAATGAGGATAAGTGGCAAGCCTGGCGAATCCTTCTGCATAAAGGAAAGGATTCCGACAGCCATCCATTAACCACAACCCTAGACACAGGAGTAAAGTAAGCTGACCCAATTAATAAAAGAAGTTCCAAAGCCAAATTTTGCCAGGACTGTAAGTAGATAACACTCCAAACTGTGGAGTAAAACCTGAGTATTGATGGGTTGCGGGGAGACGAGTTCGACAGGCATTCACAATGCTGAATTCTGACAGAAGTGATTGCAAGGAAGATGGCGAAGTCGTAACCAAAGCATCCCCAACAGAGACGGTTATCCATATGCTTATCCCATACACTATTAAAATCGCCCAACCAAACACCAAGAGTGAACAGATGGGTGGCAACAATTAGCAAGACCTCCATAACCACAGCTGATGGGAATGTGGGTGGAATATGCGTACCAATTAGTATAAAGGGCTTACGGAAAATAAGGACAGACCATCTCTGTAATGGCTGCCGTGCGGCTAAAGTGAACGCTATGCCTAATGAGAATAGAAACCCCTCTGGCACAGTTCATAAACGTAAAGTAATATGACCATCCAAGGCAACTCCTCTTGAGAAGCGACAATTTATCAGGAATCAGATGGGTCTCCTGTAGACAAAAAATATCACTCTTCTGAGACCCTAGATATGTAAAGATGAGTGCCCTCTTGATTTGGTCAGTAAGCCCGCGTACATTCCAAGTGAGGAAAGAAAGTACATTATCCGCCATGAGTACAAAAGGAAGTAAGCGGGCAAAGACTGTAAGATCACCCAGGCCGAACATAGTCCCATGAGGAGCGACGATGCATATTAGACAATGCCAACTTAATAAGATGTTCATGAGGGGTAACAACATAAAGGGGAAAACATAAACCCCCAACAATTCCCATTAGCCACCCTATACTTCTATACAAAATTGTAAGTTTTGGATCCCCAGAATATACCCCATAGAAGAAGTAAATTTAAATCTTTGTGACAGAACATAGTTTAGAGGACTACAAGTCCTCTCATTTGAAACAGGATATATAATAGTACAGTAATACTAGTTGGCTTGTTATGACCACAAACTCTTAAGATCTCAGATACATGTTTGAGGTAAAAAAGAAAAAAGGTGAAAAAAAAGAAGGCATCAAAAACTTCATGTAGGAGACTTCCCTACAGATTTTAAATTGGCATAGATGGGCATATAAAGCTAAACAACGGTTCAGTGATCAAGAGCCAGCTTGTGGATAGGCCTCAAGCCAATCAATGGCTTCTTGCGGAGTGGTGAAAAAAAGACTTCTTGTCAGAGATGACTTTTAATTTGGCTGGGTATAGCTTTGTATATTTGAAGTTGCGCTCACAAAGTTGTTTCTTAGCTGTGGAGAATAGGGCTCTTTTCTTTTGAATCTTGACAGAGAAATCTGGGTAAACCAGAATTTTGTAATTGCCCAAGGCAATCGACTTCTTTTCCCTGGTAAGCCTAAGGATTATAGCCGTATAATTAAGAAGTTTAGCAATGAATGTGCAGGGAGGAGCACCGTGTGGGGGTGGCTTAGGTAGGCTTCTATGAGCACATTTAACTGCAAACATCACTGAAAAATTTTTGCTGCCATATGTTGAGATTAACAGATTTTCTATGAAAGATTCAGGGACTGAAACCATTTGACCCTCTCTTCAAGGCCAATAAAACATAGACGACCAAGAGAACCGGCTGAGATGATGTAACCTAATGGCCCGTTCACACGGCTTATTTCGGGCACTGATTCCAGCCGTATTGCGTGCCGTACTGCGCCTCAATACGGCTGGAATCCGTGCCAGCCATTCCGTTAATCCACAGTTCTCATAGAGAACTATGGATTCCGTCTCCCCGAATCCGCCGGGCGGGGAGAAAGTGACATGCACATTATCCCGGCGGGATACGCGCAGTGGATAATGAAAGTCTATGGGGCAGGCGAGTTGCCGCCCCGTACTCAAGCCGTAATTGCGGGCGAAATCCGTCCCGCAATTACGGCTTGAATAAGCCGTGTGAACCGGGCCTAAGTGTTGGTGCAGCTTAGTGATATTACTTTCAGCCTCCATTACGTTTGTGGGCCGTGGTCTCATGTTTTAGCAAGATGGATGTGTCTCCTGTGAGCTCTTGAACATTTTAGCTGCAATCCGTGCCATCCTGCGTTCTTTCTGGTGAATACCAGGCTACTAATGTCAGAGCAAAGCTAGATAGAACGCAGGATGGCACGGATTGCAGCTAGATGTTCAAGAGCACACAGGAGACACGTCCACCTTCCTAGAGCGCTAGGCCACGCCACACAAACATAATTTTGGTTTTTAAATAATTTTTCAGATACTATACAATGTGACTGAGTCATTCTTTATTACTTTATGAATGGTCAGCCTAAAATATAATTGGAACCTTTTTATTTAGTGATGCATTCAGTGGTAAATCCTAGCCACTAAATAATAGTTTTCATTTTGATATACATTAATGGAGAGGTGTTTTTTAAGGCATGTAGATATAATGTGCAGAGAGCCGTACCAAACAAAGTTTGAGCTTATTCGTTTGTCTGTAAATTTTGGTCTTGCACCACCTGGCCATACTATGATTATTCGAGGGGGAAGGTGCACCCCCCATTAGCCACATCTGAGCTTTTTTAGCTTACCTTCAGTGATACACATAGAAACGACCTAGGACATGCACGTCATGGTTTAAATTCTCTGGAATAAGAGTAAGGTGTGCTCACACTGTGCACTCCATTCACTTCAGTATGGGGTAGAGCAGGAGAAGATTTGAATTACTGCAGCCCTTTACTTTCTCCCTGCAGAGAGAGGCACAGAGGTGTGGCTAGAATACTTAAAAAATCGTAGCCAAACATAATGACAAGCTTTTTGTGTGTCTGTAGAGGGAACATGTGTGATCTCTCCTCAATATACATTGCTGATATTTGTTTTCTTTGTAATCTTTAGGGCACCACCAATTATTGGATATTTACACTTTGAGGTGCTGGGCACTTAAGGCTATGATTACTATCATGTGGACGACTTGGAGAATCTTGCAAAATGCCATGAACATTGTAGGTGGTTTGGTACTCCACATAGATTATCTGTTGATTGTTCTAAATTATGCCATTTTTTTCTTTAAAAGCTGGTGTGAATTACCTTTGTGTCATCAGTCATATCACTATGCAGGCTAGTGGGGTATCAAATTTGTACTAATCCAGCAATATTACCAATGTCAAAATGACAAATTGTCCAATAGTTCATGTACGTTTATACCCTATGGCAGAGTTTGTAGCTTGCAGACATATATTTTTTGGCCATTTTTTATGTTGCCATGACTCACTTTTTGCCTTTTCTTCTATTTCCCCATTCAGGACATTTAATAGTGCTGTTATTTTAAATATTTTTCTTAGAGAATTTAGATATCAAGGCAAGTCTGTGTTAATGTGTCACTGGTTTTATTCGTTCTCTCTTTTTTTTTTTTTGTTACAGTAATGCAGTATGGGAAAGGCAAGTCTTGTTACTACAGGTTCCTGACCAAGGGACAACAATGGATATGGCTGCAAACCCGATACTACATCACCTACCATCAGTGGAATTCCAGACCCGAGTTCATTGTGTGTACACACACTGTGGTCAGGTAGGAACCGAACAACTGTCACTGACCCATTACATTTATTCTTGTGTTTTTGTATATGTTTTATTTTTATCGGCCAACCAATAAATATGAATATATGGTGTATGTTGATGTTGGGTAAGGAACATTGTTTACATTTTAGTTGGATTTATATCAGTCCCTTAGGGCATGTTCACACAGTGTTTTTGGATCCGAAAATCGCCTCTAAAATCGCTGCGTCAATCGGATCCAAAATGCATCCTACACGCAGGTGCATGTTGGATACAGCAGGATCGCACCCTAGAATTTTAAATGGGGCGCCTGCTGCATCTTTTGCATCAAGAATTGACATGTCAATTCTTAGAACGGATCCGAAAGACGCAAGTAATCACGCATCGGCGATCACTCGTCTGAATGCCGATGCGTTTTACATTGCAAGCAATATAAAACCACACTGCACATTTAGATGCGTGTTTGGGTCCGTTTACGGTCCGATAGACGGATCTAAACATGTATCTAATAATGTATGTTCACACGCCGTGTGAACATACCCTTAATGTTTGTTTTTATGTGGATAAAGTGGGATGACTGACTTTGCAGATTTCCTTTGAAAGATTTTAAAGGGAATGTGTCATCAGAAAAATGACTTATTTAACCCATGTTTTGTGTTAAACACATTTTTTAAGAATTTTGGTTAGGTCTTTTTATTTTCTACATATGACCTTATCATATTTAAAAAAAAAAAAAAATCCTAAAATCCTAGTGGCCAAATTTTCACTAGGTCTAATGACAGTCTGCCACTGTTCTGTTCCTTTTCTGTAGAAAGAGCTTTTCAGTAGTCTCTTCATTATCAGTACAGGCAGGATTACACTGAAAGGTGACACCAATGTGTATAGGCAACACAGAATCCACCTGTCACCGTTCTCCCTGTCCCTGCACATGGACTTCTTCCCAGGTCACAGAGCATGTCTAGAAAACTCTCCTTTAGAAATCAATAGTTCTGATCCTGTTCACAGGCTCCTATGTCCAAGAAGCTGTTGTTAAATACTGTTAAAGGCAGCTCAGAAATAATGGCTGCCCCCATAATTATATACAGGAAACAGAGTTGAGAAATCTACAATCAGAAAATAAAAACGGGTGAGAAGAAAAGATTATGGATCAGTGTCTTGTTTTAATTGAAGAAAGAAGAGTGTATCCAGCTGTTCAAACGAATAAAATCCACTATGTATTGAAGCATTGATTAAAAAAAAAAAAAATCACGTAAAGGACGAGGAAAAGTTCAACGCGTTTCAGGTCATACAAACTGGCCCTTAGTAGTGCTTCAATAAATTGTGGATTTTATTAGTTTGAACAGCTTTTTCCTTTCTTACACATTGCCTTGTGGTCCGTGCTGTTCCCGATACGGGTGAGCTGATCTGTGGTATTTTTTCTCTTCTGTTATCTTGTTTTAATTAGTAAAATAAGATTGTCTATAGATTCCCTTTAAGCAGTGAATCAAGAGAACTATTTATTTTTTTTGTTTCAAACAAGAATGCTACTGGGTTGGAACACTTGGGAATAAGATCACTAGGAACTGTTGATACAGTTGAAACCAGAAGTTTACATACACTATATAAAAAGACACATATGCATGTTTTTCTCACTATTTGACATGTAATCAGAATAAACCTTACCTGTTTTAGGTCAGTTAAGAACCAAAATTATTTATATTTGCCACATGCAAGAATGAGAGATAATTTTTAAGGCATTTTTATTACCTTCTGCTAAGTTAGAAGTTTACATACACTGATTACTATGCCTTTAAACAACTTGGGACCGCCCATATGATGATGTCATGTCTTTGGAAGCTTCTGATGGTTTATTTGCCACAGCTGAGTTAGAGACACAACTGTGGATGTATTTTAAATGCACACCAGAAACACAGTGCTTCTGTGTGTAACATCATGGGAAAGTCTAAAGAACTCAGCCAAGATATCAGGAAGAGAATTGTGGACTTGCACAAGTCTAAATCATCTTTGGGTGCAATTTCCAGATACCTGAAGGTGCCTTGTTCATCTGTACAGACAATTATACGCAAGTACAAACAAGATAGGAATGTCCAGCCATCATACCGCTCAGGAAAGAGACAGGTTCTGTGTCTCAGAGATGAACGTGCTTTGGTCTGACATGTACATAACAATCCAAGAACAAAAGCAAAAGACGTCGTGAAGATGCTGGCGGAAGCTGGTAAGATGTTGTCATTATCCACAGTGAAACAAGTACTGTATCAACATGGGCTAAAAGGCCACTCTGCCAGGAAGAAGCCATTACTCCCAAAGAAACCTATAAAAGCCAGATTAGTGTTTGCAAATTCACACAGGAACAAAGACCTACGTTTTTGGAGACATGTCCTGTGGTCTGATAAAGCTAAAATTGAACTGTTTGGCCATAATGACCATCATTAAATTTGGAGGAAAAAGGGAGAAACTTGGAAGACTACGAACACCATCCCAACTGTGAAACACAGGGGCAGCAGCATCATGTTGTGGGGTTGTTTTGCTCCTGAAGGGACTGGTGCACTTCACAAAATAGATGGCATCACGAGGAAAGAAAATTATGTGGCAACACTGAAGCAGCTTCTCGAGAGATTGGCCAAGAAGTTAAAGCTTGGGTGGAAATGGGTCTTCCCAATGGACAATGACCCAAAGCATCCTGCTAAACTGGTTACATAGTGGCTTAAGGATAACCAAGTCAATGTTTTGGCCATCACTAAGCCCTGATGTCAATCTTATTGGAACTTTATGGGCAAAGCTGAAAAGGAAGGTGCGAGCAAGGCGACCTACAAACATGGCTCAGTTACACCAATTCTGTCAGGAGGAATGGGCCAAAATTCCAACCAACCATTGTGAGAAGCTTATGGACGGAGATCCAAAATGTTTGACCCAAGTCATATAGTTTAAGGGCAATGCTACCAAATACTAATGAAATGTATGTAAACTTGACTTTGCAGAAAGTAATAAAAATTCCTTAAATTCGGTCTCATTATTCTGGCATTTGGCAAATATAAATAATTTCGGTTCCTAATTGACCTAAAACAGGTAAGGTTTATTCTGATTTCATGTCAGATAGTGAGAAAAACATGCAAATGTGTATTTTTATATAGTGTATGTAAACTTCTGGTTTCAACTGTACATGCTAAATTGACACCGCTTTTTTTTTTTAATTTTTGAATAGATCAGTATATGTGACCCAAGAGTGCAGCAGAAAAGGTATTGAGCAAGCAAGTTTTTAGCAAATTGTTTGTTTTAATGTGAATTCACATTGCAATGGGAAAGCTAAGTGCTTTTTTTGTTAATGAGGCCTTGGCCCTTGTTGCAGTACTAGCTGACCCCAGTGTTAACAAAAAACTGCCAACCTTGTGGTGGTTTTTGCGCAACAGTGTTAGGCCTTGTTCACACGACGTTTTTGTGATCCGTTTTACGGATCCGCAAAATGGATCAAACAATGGTCAGTGTGATTAACATTGCGTTCAATGGCAAAAGCGCATCGCTGTTCTCACGGGAGATCGGCGATGTGCTTTTCGGATCCGCTTTAAGAATTGACATGGCAATTCTTCTTGCGTTCTACCCAAGTGAAAGCCCCTGGGAGATACTGGAGTGCGCTTTTGGCACACGTCCAAAAGCGCTCCACACTCTGGGCACGTATCGGCAGCGCTTTGCTTCCTGAAAGCGGATGCGAAAAGCGCAGTGGGCGGCTGGACGGGGCATCGGTGTTGAGCGGCGGCTGGACGGGGCATCGGAGGAGGGCGGCGGCTGGACGGGGCATCGGAGGAGGGCGGCGGCTGGACGGGGCATCGGAGGAGGGCGGCGGCTGGACGGGGCAACGGCGGGGGGCGGCGGCTGGACGGGGCATCGGAGGAGGGAGGCGGATGGACGGGGCATAGGAGGCGGGAGGCGGCTGGACGGGGCATCGGAGGCGGGAGGCGGCTGTAGGGAGATGGATGGATGGGTGGTGAGGTGCTGCAGGGATCGAGGAGATGAGATGAATGGGCTGGGCCGAGCCGGCTGTGCGGCCGCTGATGGGCTCGGCTGTGCGACGCAGGGAGATGAATGGGTGAGGCGCAGGCAGAGAGAGAGACAGAATGAGAATTTCTCCTCTCCTAAAAACGTACCCGGAACGCGGATACGTAATACGCAAGTCAAAAAGTATACAATATGGATGCAAATAAAGTATCAACTGTTGCGTTTTTCGGATCCGCTTTTCACACCTCAAAAACGGATCCGTAAAAAGGATCCAAAAGGTCGTGTGAACAAGCCCTTAAGAGTATACCAGAGTGTTGTGACCGTGATAAAACATCCAGCCAAATTGGACTCTGGATGTAAGCCGCTTAATTGTAATTCTTCTCTGATTCCTTTCACAAATTATGCTGACAAACAGGCGGTGCACAATCAGGAATATTGCAACTGGTGCCCCAACTACTGTTTCCAAAAGCACAACTCCTCGTTCTTTAGCATGGATTGCTATGAGAATAGTGTACCCATTTGATTAACATTACTGTCTTGGGGAAACTGACAATTCCAGATGCACCAAGATTGCAAAATCTGTGTTCATCTGACCAGCTAATTCTTTTCCACTGCTCAGTGATCCAGTTCATGGTTGTAGAGGTGATGTAATGGGGGCAGGGAATGTTTTCTTGGCACATCCTGGATTTCTGGTACTGGTTCTGGACCTTTTAGACAATAAGGCTCATGTAAGCATTGTGACCAGCCAAGTTCATCCCTTCATGGCAGCTGTTTGCCCTACGGCAGAAGGACACGCTTATCAGGACAATGTAAGGGTCATGTCATAGATTGGGTCCAGGAACATGACAGCAGATTTTTCTTGCTTTCAATGTCTTCACAGTCCCCAGATCTCAGTCCTATAGACAGGGTAGAATGCGCTGTTTAAAAACATTGTCTGCATGGGCCAATTCGGCTGAATTGAAGAAGGTCCAGTGTGCTACAGGATGTGTCTAGTAAAGTAACCATTATCAAAATGTCAGCCATGCAGTGATTGTATGGTATTAGGGCTTATTCACATGGCGTTTTCACTCCGTGTTATAAGCGCTCCGTAGATCCGTCTTGGGGACCGACAGAGCGGACCCCAAGACGAATCTTACAATTAGCAGTGAGTTTATCACTGCGGGCTATGACAAACACGCAGTGGCGTTCACATGAGAGATTGCCGCTGCGTGTTTCAAAAGCGCCGCTCGGGTCCGTCTTGCAAATAATTGCATGTTGATTCTTTTCAAGACAGGACCCGAGCGGTGCTTTTGAAACACGCAGCGGAGATCTCTCATGTGAACGCCGCTGCGTGTTCGTCATAGCCCGCAGTGATAAAGTCACTGCTAATTGTTAGATCCGTCTTGGGGTCCGCTCTGTCGGTCCCAAAGACGGATCTACAAAGCGCTTATAACACGGAGTGAAAACGCCAAGTGAATAAGCCCATAATGTAGCTTTGAGGTTGCGCCTGACCTTTTCCAGAGAACATAAGTGACAGTGAAGTTTTTATAAAATAACTCCAGCTCAGTAGCCATGCAGTATCCCTCAATCAACATGTACTGCCTTGATATTCGTAGATGTCCCTCACAGTGATACTCTATGAACACAACCATCCTAGTGTGCTGACGTGTCACCTATATGGACAATACTTTAGGGTTTCATGGACTGAAAAGATTTTGGAAACTTCGGTCTGCAGGAGTGTTCTAGGTAGAGGAGTATGGTGAGATTAATCTGTAACATCAGCATGTATATGGAAACCAGGAATGGAGAAGTCTTCATACTGACTAGTCATCCGACCAGTGGGGTGTTCTTTGATGTATTATTGTCAGGGCCCATCCAGGGCTGGGACAAGGTATTCTGGTGCCCTAGGCAAATAAGGCATTTGGCGCCCCCACCCCTTCTCTCCCAATGTAAAATTCAACTCGCTTCATACCTCTTTGCACCCCTTTCCTGCCTGGGATGAAGCGGAGCCCTAGGCGGTCGCCTACCTTTTCCTACCCGTCGTCCCAGCCCTGGGCCCATCATATTTATTGAGGTTGTAAAGGTATTTTACTTCTGTGGGTTTCTCTTTGAAAAAAATATTTGAGTGAAATAAGTCATTTAATATTACAGCTATGCTGAGGTTGGTTCGGAGAGAAGGCGCGAGCTTGGTATTGAAGATTCTCCACCAGCGATCATCTCCGATAAAGTAAGTGCTTGTCTTTTATCTTCCTTTATAGAGCCTTCAACTTGTTTTCTTTTAGTCGGTTTGATACAAGGAATACTGGTATGATCTTTGGCTTTTGGTCGGACATGTCTGGTGACTGTCGGAAGGTTGTTAATCTAAAGTAAAGTTGGTGCCTATTATAGATACACCTTTGGAAGTTTGGATATTACAAGTGCTTTACCCATTAAGTAAAGGCACACACAGCCTGGTTACAGCCAGATCTGTTCTTTTTGAGAAAGATTGGTTACTGTGAACCATGCCTTAATGCAGACAACCTTTAAAACCACACATCCAAACCCTCACCTCTGCCTGTCGCCTCCACCTGAAAAACATCTCTCGCATCCGCTCGTTCCTCGGCTATGACACTACAAAAATGCTGGTCCATGCCCTTGTCATCTCCCCCCTAGACTACTGCAACATCCTTCTCAGTGGCCCCAGTTAGCACCCTCGCGTCCCTCCAATCCATCCTTAACTCTGCTGCCCGTCTTATCCACCTCTCTCCTCGCTACTCCTCTGCCTCTCCCCTCTGCCAATCCATTCACTGGCTTCCCATTGCCCAGCGAATTCATTTCAAGCTACTAACCCTGACCTACAAGGCTCTCCATGACCTCTCCCCTCCATTACATCTCTGCCCTAATTTCAAAATATCTCCCCCACGCACTCTCCGCTCCACACAGGACCTTCTCCTCTGCTCTCCCCTTATCAGCTCCTCACACAACCGTCTCCAAGACTTCTCCCGTGCTTCACCCACACTCTGGAACTCACTGCCCCAACACATCAGACTCTCCTCCACTTTCACCAGCTTCAAAAGCAACCTGAAAACCCATTTCTTCAGGCTTGCCTATAACCTTCACTAACCTTGTTGTCACTACTTCCTCCACAGACATGTCTGCCCCTCACCTCCTGTCTCTTTCCCCCTCCTTGTAGATTGTAAGCCCTCGCGGGTAGGGTCCTCTCTCCCTCTGTCGTGCCAATTGTCATTATCCCTTATCACTGTACTCGTTTGACTTATGTAATGTATGTAACCCCCTCGAATGTACAGCGCCCTGGAATCAATGGCGCTTTAAAATAAATAATAATAATAATAATAATAAAAGACCTAAGAAGATGTTTCAGAGATGCATAAAGCTGGAAGAGGCTACAGAAGTTTTGCTAAATATCTGGGTCTCAAACATGTCGGTTGCATCGGGCCCTTGAGGTTGTCATCTGTGACCTGTGGTGCTCCCAAGACATCCTCGGGATAGAAGAGAGCAGGCCAAAGGAGGAGTGTGCTGGTTAAGGACGTTTAACCCCTTAGATACCTTGATGAATAGAGGTAGGGGGCTTCCTGTGTGCTCCATGGAAGCCTGCTGTACAGTTGTGGGTTGTTGATGCTGCCCTGACAGCTGCCTCCAGTCTGTGATGGAGTCGTGCCTGGCCTGTGAGAAGGCAGCATCTGACAGGCGGCATAATACATTACACTACAGATATGTACTGCAATATAATATATATATGCCTTGTCCTCTTGTCCGTTTATAAGTACTGCCACCATGTGGTAGGATGACAGCATCATGCTAAGGCATTTATATTTGTGGGCTAATACAAGGGGACTTGACACCTAATTATTTATACTGTACTTATGTATATGTATATTTGTATATGTACATATGTACTTATGTATTTATACATGGCCCACACTCAGCAGCCGGGAGGTGAGGGAGAATGATGCTGCTCCAACCACTCACCTGTGTAGCGGAGAGAAGCTCCTGCCATACTCAGTCAGGGCCCCATACTGCACAGGCTACATTAATTACAAGAAGACCTGTATGATTTGTAATCTTGGATTCAATGTGCTGCAATGGCAAGTAGATTATAGTGAACCCTTTAGATTACTATTAATGATTGCTAATAAAATGTGGAATGACCACTCTCCAAATAATACTTATGTACAACACAATCTAACTGCAAACATACAAAACAATGGCACTCATCATGTCCAGCTGATCACATTGAAAAAGTTAGGGAGGTGGCAACTGGATGTAAGTGAACCCTTCAATTTATTAACCGGTAGATTCCCCCTTTACCAACAATTACCTGTATCAAATATTCCCTATGGTTTCACATCTGTTTTGCACAATTTAAGTAGGAATTTTGGACTATTCATCCCTGCTGATCTGTTGTGATTCCTAATACTTCTAGGATACTTTGCCTGCATAGCCCTTTTCAGATCATGTCGCAGCACCATGATAACAATAACGGTATATGACAACATTTTACTGGAGAATGTAAAGGCGACCACAGCAGCCAAAAGCCTAAGGGTCTGTCCACCCGGCACGTACTGTGCGCACTGCTATACGCTGGCAAGCGCATCCCTCTGAAGCTCTCCCTGAAATTCATTCTCCCCGGCGCGTTAATCGCTGGGAGAAGTGACATGTCGGTTCTTTCCCCGGACGTGTATTGTGCGATGGTGGAAAGAGCTGGTAATAACCGTCCTCAATGAGCGCTATGAATTACCGTACTTTGGGCGTATTGAAGCGCAATTATGCTCCAAAGTACGGACTGACGTTATGTCGCCTGAGCATACCCTTGAGCTGAAGAAACAGCTGTTTCCACAAAACAATGACGTAAATAAACTAAAGAATGGTTAAAATACAGATTTGTGTTTTATAGTGATATAGATTCCTGAACTTCTAAAGGCGTCTTCACGTAAAGGACTTTGGCGCAATAGGTGAGCTCATAGCTATGAGCCAACCATGTTCCAAGCATACTTGGCCTTAAGAACTCCCATAGCAATGCATTGCCCTCCTCATTCTGGCACAAAGTAGGCTCACTATGAGCTCGGCTTTGCCACAGATATTTTTGTGGGGAAACCCCTTTAACCCGGCTTCCATCTCTGCTAGTTAACTATTTCGTTGCCGTGATGTCAGAATGAGGAACTGCGCACCATTCCTCCTTCCGATCGCCTATGCCCCCACAATGGGATTGCTGGGTGCTGAGTGGTTGTCATGGCAGCCTAATGAAGGGTTTTATGACTGCCATTATACTGCTCCAATGACTCCCCTGCCTTAGGCATGAAGTTATAGGAGCGTCATCTTTGTCTACCCTTCTGATATATATATATATATATATATATATATATATTATATTATATATATATATTATATATATATATATATATATATATTATATATATATATATACTACACCACATTATACATACTGTACAAGCGATCACGCCCCCCTAGTGGTCAGTTTTAAAAATATAGCGAATAATAAGAAAAATTAAAAGTTCAAATCGCCCCCCTTTTGCGATATTACAAATAGAAAAATATAAACGTAACGCAAAATTGCCATGTCCATAAAAGTCAGATTTATTAACCCTTTAACAACACTGGGCGTAAACTTGCGTCCCAGTGTCTCTTAGTGGCTATGTAGCGGGATCGCAGTGGGACTCCGCTACCTAGGCAGCGGGTGCCAGCTGCTGATTGCATTAGGTGCCATTTAACCCGTTAGACGCTGTGGCCTCTAAATGAATGAGAAACGGTGCCGAGCACCAACCTGCAGAATATAGAGAACACATTCTTTATACCGGCGAGTGAACGGCGTAAATAAAAAATAAAAAACCTTGCAAACAGTGCAAGTACTTTTTTTTTCACATTTTGACCCTCTTGAATTTTATGTGGTTTTCCAGTATATTCTATGGTACAGTAAATGACACCATTAGAAAGTACATCTTGTCCCGCAAAGTAAAAGGCCTCATATGTCTGTCAACCCCCCCAAAAATATTTGGTCCTTAAGGCATTAAATTATGACATAATTTGTCCCGTAGGGTAGACACCGTACAAGAAAAAAAATTCTCAATGACAAAATTGTGCTTTGTTTTTATTTTGGTCATTTCGTGTCCCAAAAAATTTCAATAAAAATTGATCAAAATGTTGCATGTATTCCAAAATGGTACCAATAAAAACTACACTTCAGCCTGCAAAAAATGCTCTCTCATTCAGGTCCATAGGGGGAAAAAACAAAATGTTGGTCGCAGAAAGTGGTGCTGTAGCGCAAATTTAAAAAATAGATGATTTTATTTATTTTTTTAAGTACTAAAGCGTAATGAAAACCCTATATATTTGGTATCGCTGGAATCGTACCGATTTGCAGAATACAAATAACACATTTATACCAAAGAGTCCACACCATAAAAACAAAAAAAACCTTTTTTTTTTTCATTTTCTGTCCTACTTGCAGTTTTTTTCGTATTTCCCAGTATATTATATGGTACGGTCAATGGAGCCATTAGAAAGTACAAAATAAGCCCTCATATGTCTATGTAGATGGAAAAATAAAAAATTTATTGCTCTTGGTAGGCAGGGAGGGAAAAAAAAAATGTGACAAAAAAAAAAAAAGTTCAGACTTAAAGGGAATTTATTGCTTCAACAGTTCGTGTGTTCCCTTGTACTTCAGTTTCTCCGTTCCTAAAATCCAGGAGCGTTTCTTCTCCTCCCGACCGGTATTTGTCCCTTACCATGTGAGCACCGGGCACAATTCTGCTGTGTTCTGATTGTAGAAGCAGCTGTAGTGTTACTGTGGAGCTCCTGGCTATGCAGAGTGAAATGTTGCCGGCCCCTTATTCTGAGTGAGAGAGGCAGGAAAGCACGCTCCCCGGGGACCAGACAAAATGTAAATTAGTAGAGCCGGGATCCAATGAAATGAAAGGAGGTGGGATCTGACCGGCACTGGGGAACAGTGGTTATAGAAACTGAAGATAAGGGACACTGTGAAAACACGACAGCTTTGCAAATGACATCCAAGTGCAAAGTTGCTTGTTTTCACTGTCCCATTATTCTGAAGACCATTTAATGTAATGATACAACCCCTTAAAGGGGTTAAGGTTAATCTGTTATTTTAAAACACAAATCTTAATTTTAACTATTTTTTTACTTGTATTCTTTTGTCATTGTGTTGAAACAGCTGCCTCTTCAGCTTGAGGTCATGGCTGCTGCTGCTTGCACATTTTCAAGTGAAATGTTTTCATACCATGATTTTCCCTACTCCATGCCTCACAATTGGCAATGCACTGAACAGTGCATTTGTGCTAAAAAGATCACCTTTTCTCTTGCCTATCTACAGTATATTTTCCCAGAAGCACTGGGGAACATTAAAACTTTGAGTAACCTTAACACAGGACACAGTGTTTCTTGTGGGGTCGCCAAAGGGATGTCTGTAGGTCCGCAAACCGGGCTGTGCAAAATGAGCAGTACCACCCAGTTTGGCAGTCTAAGCACCCACATCCTGCAATATTGATGAGTGTTGTCTGGTGTCTTAGGTCATATGCACTTTGGTGGGAAATACGAATGATGTGTGTGCTGCATTTTTGGTTATGCATGGTGATTATCTGGACAATGCACAGTCCAGATTGTGAGAAGAACATGGTCTTCATTTATTGAATCTTTTCAGAATCAGGACAATGTCTCGGACAATCATATAAACAAAGACAGTCTTAAGGATGCCTTAGAAAGGTTTGACGACAGCAGGACACCATCTCCTTCATCCAAGAGCTCCATCAAGTCCTCTTCTCATACGGCGGTGTCTGATCCATCATGTAAGTATGAGAAGCCTTGGATTAGTAAGTACATTTTATACTTAGACGTCAGAACATAACACCACTTTGTAAAACAATACAACAAAGCCTCTGTATGTGTCTCCAGCTACACCTACCAAGATGCCAACAGACACCAGTACGCCTCCACGGCAGGCGCTATCGGGCTTGGACAAGAGGCGCTCGTCCATCAGCAGCCAGGTAAGAAAGCGTTTCCTATAACAGTAATCAAATGACGTAACCTATTGTAACTCCTTGTTTTACTTGTCCTTACTTGGTTGAATCACCTGTTTAATTTTTCTTTGTAGTCAATAAGCTCGCAGTCTCTTAACCAGTCCTTGTCCCAACCAGTACAGAAGCAACCAGCTCCGGCCATTCACCTACAGACTGGCATAAGTCAGGTGAGTAAGAATGTTACTGGTATGCCGACATCACTCATTCTCTAAAGCGGACAGCAGACCTTATTCAATTCTATTTAAATGGAGGGGTTTATGCCTTTTTTGGTGTATTTTTGCGGTTAGACTGTTTATGCATAGTTTTGGTTGGTGTTTAGATCCTCTGTATTTCTCCTTTTTACTATGCTAAAATGTCTTTCATGTCATGTCTACTGTATATTGAAAGGTCTTGAGCCATTGCCATTTTCTTAATGATTTTCAGCCCATATTTCAGTTTACGGCACAGTTTGGAGCCATGAAGCACTTAAAGGATCAGCTGGAGCAAAGAACGCGCATCATAGAGGAGAACATTCACCGGCAACAGGAGGAATTACGGAAGATTCAAGAGCAGCTGCACATGGTTCATGGTCAGGGCTTCCAGGTATTGGACTGTCCCCAGCTACATTTTTCATCCCATTTCATTGTGCTCATAAGTTCTTTTTATATCTTCAGAATTTTATAGTATTTATACTGTTATGACAATCACATTTCCGTCTGAATAACACTGGGCTTATTGTAAGGGGGTATTTAGTGGTGCAAGAATACCTCTTCAAATAGTCTAAAAGTTACCCATGGTTATCCATTATTACCGACATGGAGTTCTCCTTTAGGCTGGGATCACAGCTATTTTTGATCCCTATTTACACACCAGAATATGCACAAAAAACACATCTATACGATATCCCTGTTTTGTTTTGTTTTTCAATGTTAATGCGCACCAGATATCACATCACAAACTGCAGCACATAATTTTATGGTTTTGGATTCTATATCCAGGTTGTGTAAAGAATCATATGATCCGGTCAATTACTCGTTTTTCGCACTGAATACATGTGAAAAATGTGTAAATCATGGCAGCCAGGACTCGGATTGGGCCCAATAGATGGGGCTAACCTGCTTCCTAAATCATGAAATCTGCATGAAGAAAGCAGGGAGGAACGCAGCAGAAATATGAGGGTATCCCTTGGAAGTCTGCCGTGTATTACAGGCCTTATTTTTCTTGAGGAAAATGTAAGTGCAGCCTTAGAGGAGGAGAATAATGACAAGGAGATGCTTTCTTGATTTTAGTTAAAAGGGTTGTCTCACTACATCGATTCATCCTGCCTCAGTCCTGTTTTATCGTTTTAATTTTTGAAGTCAGGGAAGGTTTACTTGCTACTACTGGCCTGCAGTGACGAGCTGCTGAGGACACCAGGGGCGACATGTATGAATTCGAATGCGTACTTTTTTTTTACTTGGCGCCGACACTCCAGTTCTAAATAGATATGGAAGAGTGTAGAATACGACAGTATGAAGATTTTTGGCGCATTACATAGGGCTTAATGTGCCAAACTTTGTATGGGCAAAGAGTGTAATGTGCCAAACTTGGCGCATTAAGCTCTATGTAATGCGCCAAAAATCTGTCGTATTCTACACTCTCAGAATCTCATAATCCGAGCATTGAAACATTAAGAGGGCGACATGTATGAATTCAAATGCGTACTTTTTTTTTTACTTGGTGCCGACCCCACAGTTCTAAAAATATATAGAAGAGTGTAGAATACGTTAGATTTTTGGTGCATTACATAGAGCTTAGTGCGCCAAGTTTGGCGCATTACACTCTATGCCCATACAAAGTTTGGTGCATTAAGCTCTAAGTAATGCACCAAAAATCTGTCGTATTCTATACTCTTCTATATCTATTTAGAACTCTGGTGTCGGCGCCAAGTAAAAAAAAAGTACGCATTCGAATTCATACATGTCGCCCCAGGTCTGTAGCTGTAGCAACCAGCGCTGGCAGCCTATCAGGAGAGATCAAACAGATCTGTAGTAGGAGCTGATGCAGCCCATACAAGAGGGGATATCTAGGAATAGTTAGGGCACTGCTAATAGACACATATTGCAAAGTGACTTGTTTTTTCAAGTTCTTTAACATAAACAGCAATCCTTTTAGTGAGACAACCCCTTTAAGGAGAAATGCATGTATGTAGGGAATTGTGCATAGAGTACCACAAATCTGGTATTTTCCATGTTACATTTTGTACATTGCTTTTTATATACTATTATTTTTTGTTTTCCAGATGTTTCTACAGCAATCTACCCCTGGCTTAAACTTTGGACCAGTGCAGGTTTCATCAGGAAACAGCTCAAACATGCAGCAACTACCACAGCTGACCATGCAGGGACAAGTGGTTCAAACTAACCAGCTGCAGGGCAGTATGAACCCCGGCCAAATGGGGGCACCGCACATGCTCCAGCAGCAGCCTCTACAAAACACTAACCAGGTACGATGTGTTGTCCCTGAAGAAACACGATCAATGTTTTAATGTTCTGTGCTCCTCATGCTTGCTTCCACTGTTCAAATATGGAATTGCAGGTGAGCTAGGGATGTGGACTCGCATGTATAGTGCACGGTCAGCAATGCAGAATCTGTACCTTGCTGTCTCTTAACAGACATTCTCCTACCACAGGGCCAGCAAAACATACATGGAGGACATTCTCAGCAGACATCGATGTCCAGCCAGGCACCTCTCTACAACACTATGGTGATCTCTCAACCATCCTCTAACATGGTGCAAATGCCATCCAACATGCAGCAGAATAGCCAGGGAGCTGCTGTTACTACATTTCCTCAAGACAGACAAATCAGGTAAGTCAATAAATGTAAAAAAAAATACAAAAAGACATGCAAATATTAAATGTGCATTAGAACTTGTCTGGAAAGTGTAGCACATGTCGTCCTGGTCAGAATGAGGAGTGAAACATGGATGTCTTCATAGACAGAAGAGAAATTACGGATTGTGTAGAATCGGCCATTGACCCATTCGTTGTAAATAGTACTAACTAAAATCTATATTGCAGGTTTTCACAAGCGCAGCAGATAGTAACCAAACTTGTGACTACACCAATGGCTTGTGGAGCAGTCATGGTTCCAAGTACAATGTTTATGGGGCCAGTGGTAACGGCGTACCCAACATTCGCCACACAGCAGCAGCAACCACAGACCATTTCCATTACCCAGCAACAGCAGAGCCAGCAAGAGCAACCGCAGCAGCTACCTTCTGTGCAGCAGCAAGCACAGCTAGGTCAGCAGCAGCAACAGTTCTTACAGGTAATGTCTTTCGGAAGACTGAGGGCCTACTGTTTTTATATGACACACAGTTGAGTCACATTATAATGAACAGCAGGTAATATCCAGAGTAACTGTTGCGGGCAGCACGGACAGCTGCTAGACGGGCTGGGAGTGACTCATTATTGTCCTGGCAGGTTGTCACAGGTATCTGGAGCCATACTGACGGGCTGCCACAGCTGCTGGAGAGTGTGTGAGGAGAATCCATAAAGTGCATGCCACCATTAAGGTGGTCCATATTTACTATTTTGCCATAGGCAAACTTAAACTCTTATCAGTTCTCAATCTGGGGGAAAGGAAACTACTTTATATGTTTCATCCCATCAATTTTTTAAAACCGATTTTCCCCAAGTGATTTCTTTGGAAAAATTCCCTTTTTTTATGGGTTAGGAATTTTAGTTTCAACCCCTGTTATATTAGGGTTTCATGTAAAGGTGGGTTCCACCCGACTTGATAATAGAAAAGAATTATTCCTTCACAATTGAAAAGGGACAAATTGAGAGGTTAGAAATTTAGGGGTTTTTAAAATAGTGTGTATCGAGGTTTTTTATTTATATATTATTATTATAATATAAAAATTTAATTTTAGTTCTTTATAGATTGAGAAATGATTGTTTGTTTGACCCTATGGCAAAATGGTAATATAGTTATTAAGTCCCTCTTTGTTCTCTTGTTAGATTCCCATTTTTTTTTAGAAAATAAATCAAGTTGTTCCCACAAAGGTTCAATTGGGTTAAAATTTGGGGAATTAGGAGGCCAGGGTAGTAGTTCAGTGTCTTGTTCATGCTCTTCCAACCGATGTCAGACATTTCTAGCCGTGTGACTTGTTGCACGGTCTTTCTGGAAAATCCCATTTGCCCTTAGGGATGACAATCCGCATGTATGGGTGAACGTGATCTACAAGTGTAGGTTCATACCCAAATCGATTGATTGCTTCCCAAATGCATGAATGGGCCCAGAGAATGCCAAAATGCTGCCATCACCAGCTTGTGTTCTTCCAGCAGTTTGCACAGTAGGGTTTGCTGAATAATTGTTAATCCTCTGGTTCATTTTGGCAGTGAGCTCCTTTTCTGGGTACCCCTTTCATTTTAAAAGCGGTTTCAATTCCCCCACAATTCAGGTCACTTTTATAAATCCAAAATTTCCCTTAATTATTCCACAGGAGGCCCCCATTTGTTTCCCACTCAAGCCTTTTTTGGGCCATTTTAAAAACAGGGGGCGGTTCTGGCCTAAAAAGCTGCAGTAAAACCATTCTTAGATGTAGAACAGGCTTAAAATTCGGTAGGAAAAAACCTTTTTAGCTGAAAGTTTGGGGGGCGTGCACCCATAAAGAAGAAGAAAATTTAATTCTTTGAGCAAATTTGGCGGTACGTTTAAACCCAACCAATTAAAGGGGTTTTCCGGTTGTAGTAGGGAAAACCCTTTAAAAGGGTTCTGCCGAGGTCGTATTGGCACTAGACGCGCCTGTATGTATGAGCTGCAGAAGAAAAAGGTCTACATTTTGGGCCCTTCTACTGGGTTAAAGCGTTTAGAAAATGGTCTTCCCGGCCAAATTCTACAATAACCTTTAACTAAAGCAGTCATGAAAGTTTCCCCCAAAACTGCACAGTTTCAGTAACACTGCCACCCTTGGCCTAAAAGTTAATAATCAACTGAAAAATTGCCCCTTTAATCCATGATGGCAACGAGGGATGTGTGTGCAGACAGCCTATCGCACACCTTACATACCCACCAAGCCAGTTCACTACACAGTGACTATCTTCATAAGCGATGTGCTGCCGACATTGAAAATAGGTGGTGATAATAATGTGACTCAACGATGCATTTAATGGGTAGTGTTTTAGGAGCTTTAACCTAGAATTGCATTTCGGGGGGGTTTTTTTATAACACAGTCTGCTGTTTTTCCGGCCCCGGGGTTTATGGAAACCAGGGGGGCTCAGCTCATCCTGTCCTCGTTTCCTGTGCAGCAAGGCACCTTTGCTCCATCCCACCAGCGCGTTTAAAAAGCATGGAATGGGATGGGCCCTTGTCCGCAAAGTGGGGCGTGGGGCCTTATAAGGAGGGCATGAATGAAAGCATCAAGGGAGGCAGTACTGAGATTGATGATCACTACTAAAGCAACACAATGAATGTTTGGTACGAGATGACGGAGTTCATTCACTGGGAGCCAACACCTATCTGCAATGTTGTATGGTTCTGCTGTAATACACACAGGACATCGGGTCAGCGCAGGGGTGGTTTTTAATTATTTTTATTTGTCCCTTTTGGGCCAGAGATGCCGCACCCCCCCTCTTCTGTAGGAAACAATGGTGTGTACAAAATGGTTTTAGGCTTTGCTTTTTTTAAAACCTTTTTGAATGAATATATTTTTATGAAATGGAACCTTTTTTTTGCACTTTTTTACATTTTTTTGTGGCGTTGCGTGAAGTCTCATGCTGACCCAGGTACACACATCAAGGAAAAAACCCAAATTGGGGACGTGAGCGATGAGGCACACAACTGGCCAAATTATTTGCTGGAAATAGCAACTGCTTTTTTATAGTGGTGATCTGAAAATTTTACCCACTGTGTGGGTTGCAAATGGGTGATGCCGAAAATGGTGGCTACCGCTTAAGATGTTCTCTGCCCAGTACGCACATGGCTAATTGAGTACTAAATCCAGCCTTTACAGAGCATAGTACAGTAGTCCTGTAGTATGACTGCCTTCATTTTCCACATATATACCTTCGGCCTGCTTTTGGTAAGGTTGATGGTCACATTGACGTGGTGCAGCAATGTGATACAAGACATTCGAGTTAGGAGATGTTTTGTTGTCTGTTGTACAGCACAGGGCTGTCACAATAACAGAGCCTGAACATTGCATATTTGAGAGGTAAGGTGCACCTTTGTAACCTCCTCCTGACTAATGTAGATGTTTGTGGTCCGAGGAGGTAATGTTAATCACTTAGGAGACTGCATGACCATCACAGCCACACCTGTGGAGGGCAGCACCGACTACAGCATTGGGAGAGGGAAGGGGCGAGTGAGAACAACTTTATGGGGAATAGGCTTTGAGCTCTGTAAGCAGGCACGTCTTGGGGTATGTTCACACGATGTACGCGCCGCAATACTTCGTGTGTTTCGGGAGCTCGTGCTAATCAGCGCGTACTCCCGAGGCGTGGGGGGGGGGGGGGCCGGCAGCCCCCCGGCCCAATTGACGGGTCAAAGAGTAATGCAAGTCACATATACCCCCCGCGGACAAAACGATCATATTGTACGCGCGGGAAGATAAGGTTTAATCCATAGATCTGGGAGCTATGGATTACTGTAATTGCTGGGCACATTTCGCCGTGTATTAAGCGCAATATGCGCCCCAAAATAAGCCGCGTGAACATACCCTTAAAAATGAAAAGTAATACAAAAAAAACAACTCAACAACCTCCTGCAACTTGAATACTTTTAGGTATAGGTACCGTCTACATTTATTATATTTGAGAAAAAAATTATGATTTTTGTGGCTCTTTTGGCCATTTGTGTGACATGGATGGTCTGTGACCCAAGTCCTATCCTGTGCATTGAGATTATTTCTAAAAGTTAGGTATTTTAGTTCCTAATACCCTTCTTACTGAAACCTTGACCTTTTCATTAGTAATCCTTAAAGGGGTTGTCCAGCTTTTACTTCTGGCTCTGGGCAATCGGATTCGCTGCGGTGGTCATGTACCATTCCCTGATGTCACCGTTGTGAAGTAAACGATGATTTCAGGAAATAGCACATGACAAGTGCAGCTAATCTGACTGCCCAGAAGGAAGAACAGGGAAGGGGGTTGGCAGAGTCATCTCTGGAATAGAGCAAAGTGGGGGAATCAATTATGTTTGTTTTTTTATATTTGCTTCTGCAACCCTATCCCACCTTTTTAGTTTACAAAAAAGCTGGACAACCCCTTTAAGATCAATTCTTTGCAGAAATCTCTAGAACCAAAGGTCAGTTGTGTGTTGGGGATGACAGATGAATCGTGCTGCGTTTGATAACCTAAAGTGTAATCATTACTATTTTTTGTAACCCACATGACACTATTTTGAGGATGTTTTAAAGAATCATGGTTGTATAGATGGTGTAAAATATTCTGTAAATATTTACATATATAAATGGATAATATAAAAATAACTGAATTTTATATGCTGCATGGCTGTAGGTTTTATGTCCTGAACCTGAATTTTGACTTGCTATCCCCTTGTTTTTTTTTTTAGTTTTGACACTTTTTGGTCATTATTTTTATGTATTATTATTTTTACCTGTGATATGTCATCATTTGATTGTGCGATGTTGTGGGATTAGTATGCTTGTGCATTGTGTGCCCCTTCCCCTATTTCTTTGAGGGTAATTTATGAAGATGTCAAAATGACAAAAATATCTGACATCCATCCCCATTTTTACTATTGCTCATCCTACTCTCCCTATTAACGCTACAGTTTATCTGTTAATATGTTGAAATTTGCACTTTTATTTTCCTGATGGTGTGAAAACTTTTACCTCTCAGAAGCTATTTTTATGTATCGGGGGAGATATTTTAATCAGAGAATTTTAAGAAACTACATATTGAAAGTTCCGTTCTAGGAGTGTTTTGCACAAAAAAAAAGAAAAAAAATATATATCTATACATGTACAATATATTTTTTGCCAGCCCTGTGCTATTATTACTATTGAGGGCTATAATCCAAACTATCAGCTGAGATTTTTCTACACAGTGCCTTGTTGTGTTTCTATTCAGGGTATACCACACAAGAGGAAGGAGCACTTACTGCATCTACCTTCCATTTCATTCTAAGCTGGGATGATGTCATGTGTAAACCCCCGCAGTAAGCGTTAAGTGTTTTTAGCCCGGGAAAACTGTGACGTCAGTGTGTTCTTTTGAATGATTTTTTGGAAAATTTCGTGTGTACGCCCAGTGATTCCTGTAGCACGTTGCCTGCCTATGTGTGATGGCTCCATAGGAATGCGACATGTAAATTTCCTATTACGGAGCCGTGTTTTCTACCATTTAACATAATAGAAGATAAAATACAATACAGGAAATTCTCTTCATTTTCAGAGTTTAGCTCTTCATAGATGAATTGTGAGAACATGCAAGCCAATTTTTGAACACCTCGGCATACTTAGTCATGTGTATGTTATGCAAAGAGCTGAAAAAGATGTCCCTTATTTGCTGTTTTTTATATTGACTGTCCCAGAAAGAAGCCTGGTTTTCTGCCATCTATGTTTTGTTTTATTTAATCCTTAAGTACCCGACTTGCTTTTAGAAAAAAATCAAAAAAAGTGAAAGTAAGGGGCTTTGACATTTTCTTTATGTCTGTTTTTAAAAACCCTTTGTTCCCTGTGAAATAACAATTTTGGAGCATCTCCCCTTATAATCTGCTTTGTGTTCCTGTTATTCCCTTTAGAAATGTATTGCTGAATCTGTCAGATGGGTGGTAATTTGTTTTGAGTTGTGACCCCGAAACATTGACTTTTTTTATAATTGGGCAATTCGGCCGGCGGAACTCTCCACTTCAATTGGTAACACCCATTTGACGGATTCAGTAACAAATTTTCTATATGAGAATATGCTCCAGAATTATTTCACAGGAAACAACTATTTACTAAAACAAACATGTCCAGAGATGTCACAAGTCCTCTATAATAGAAAATCTCCAATAAGATTGGTTGCCACAATGGCAAACCAGTCCTATTATTTCTTCTACTATATAGTTTTCAGTTACTCACTAAAGCATGTAAAGCGTATTCCCATTACAGCAAGTGCTGCTTGAAGGACCATGTATTCCTAAGTAATTTTCAAAATGCATGTTATTAAATGTATGTTTTACCTAATACAGGCTTTTGTTTCACCTTTAACTTGCTCTGTTGTCTCTGTGGTGCTTTCAGTGGTGGGCAGTAATGCAGCATTATCAAGACTTTGGCATAGTTCCCGTGGCCTGGTGGGAGGTACAAATCAGCGAAATGGGGGCTCCCCCTCCTGGTAAGTAACGAAATTTCCAACCCCCAAAAGAAAGGGAAAACAGTGGTGGTCAGTAACCATGGACATGAGAGCAACCTAAAGGTACAAAAATGGCCTGTGTTATGTATAGGATACAATTTTTTTAATAACATGCATATTGAAAATTTTTTTTCAGTTTTGGCCTTCCCAAAATACTTCCCGCCAATTGGGGGAATACCCCTTTAAAACTTGGCTACAAATTACAGACCATAAAGGGGTTATATGCATATTTTTTATTTCTCCCAGAAACGCCTCTATTCTTGTGCAAGTGATTCGGGTTGAACTGCAATTCCAGACCCAGCCCATGTACATCATGACAACCCTTGAATGTATCAGCAATGGCTTTTTTTTGAGTGTCTATGTGGTGCAAATCGTTAAGGGCACATGACTCAACCAAATTGGACAATAAAAAAAATAGAAAATTAAGTCATGTTACTGACAACTCACAGACAAGGTGTGCAACTAAAGTCAGTGTAATCCTACCGAAGTAGTGTGGAGTGCAGCCATAGCCAATTATTAAAATCCAACCCACAGTGTTTGAACCCACATTTCAGGCCACTTAGTTCTAGTAAGGTTCTATTTCATACATTGTTTCTCACCTAGAAGCTCTTGAGTTCAAAGCTGTGAGTGTATGGCAAGCTCTGGAGCATGCTTAAAATTATATTTTATTACAATTTGATTCTGCACGTGTTTACCACTATGGGTATGTTCAAACGTCGTTTTTCAGATCCATCTTTCGAACCCAAAACGGATCTAAAAAACGTATCTAATAATGTGCAGTGTGATTTTTGGTTTCAATGTAAAACGCGCATCTCCGTTTTCTAGCGAGTGATCGTGCTGCATGTTATTTCTTGTGTCTTTTCCAATGCGTTTTTCAGATCCGTTTTAGATTGACAATTGAAAATTTACCTTGCCTGTTACGCAAGTGATAATTCCCCATAGGAACTTTGGTGTGCATTTTGGAGCCCAAAATAAGGATCCAATAGCGCATCGTACTTTTGGGTACGTTTTGGGATGTCGCTTTGATACTATAGCGCATCGAAAAACACATTGGATTAATATATGAAGTGTAATACTCTAAATCGGCCACTTGAGGTCTCATTTGATCTAGAAATACAGGGGTGTCAACTGCGGAACCTCCTGATGTTGGGATATCATACCACTCCCATCTTGCAATTTTTTATATTCTTTTACTGTGGCCTGGATGGGAGTTGTAGTTTCCCCAGATGGAGGGTCTCTGTTTGACACCGTGATATGAAGTACGTTTTGAAAGTTAGTAATCCTATTGTCCCAATTGTGGCGCTTCCTGCATTTTACATTGTGTTTATTAAAAGCAGGTTAAGTATAAGGAATCGGTGTTTATAAAATATATAGAAGTTTCTAACTAAGATAATGTAGTATTGTTTTTTAGTTTATTATAGATTGTTGAGTAGTCTTTAGATTTTACTGTAACCACCTCATACATTCATAATAAACTATTTACTAAAACGATTAATAAATAGTTATACTTCTATAATTTCTCAATAAAACACCAATTCTATACTAAACTCTTTTTTTAATTATATTTAATAACATTAAAAAGCGATTTAAAGTTTAAATACATAAGTAAAATGCTGATAGCCACCCTCTATAGGGATTCATCTGAAACAAATGTTGTAAAATGCTTTTATTGCTCCCTCTATTTGGCTTCTGTAGGAAATTCCGTTGTAAAATGCTTTCAGTTTTAGCGCCATTTTATTAGGCATCCGCTTACACTACAACTTAAGTGATAATAGTAGGTAATTAGGGTTACTGAAGTTCAAAATGGTTCTTTAGATCTTGAGACCTTTAGGGGCTGATTTAGTATATAACATACCATTAATACTCTATTGTAAGGTAAAGTATATTACTTTAGATTCTACCTTATCAAAACATTACATACTTGTGTGTGTGTGTTTATTTATATATATATATATATATTATTGAAAAAACGGATCCGAAAAAGCATGCAAATACACATCCAATTAAAATAAAGGCAATCACGCTCTCCTGGTGTTTAGATTACACATTTTTGGGATGCAGTTTTCAATGCGTTTTTCTTCTAGTGAAAAACGGATCCATAATGTCGTGTGAACATGCCCTATGGTGGTGTCACGTACTCGGGACCCATATGATGTGGATCACTAATACACTTGCATGCATTAGGATAAGGATGTTGCAGAATTGTATTTATTTTTTTTTTACCTCGATAAAGATTGTTGTGCAGCACATCCACATAGCCTTATGTACATTTCTTATATACCCCTTACTGCTACTACACTTGACAAATTAACCTGCCTTTACAATTCTCCATTTATGTTGGAAGCCATAAGGCAGAATCAGACCCTCGCACGTCTCGGATAGGAATACCAGTTTAAGCAACATTGCTGATTAGATAGAACAGACTAAATTTCAAAAAGAAGCATCGACCCAGAGCTCAAGCTCCAAAACTACCTCCTATAAAGAGTATACTGCCTGTTTAGTCTACAAGAATTCATGGAGTACATCGATTATTTTTGTTTTCTTACTATGTAGGGAATAAGGCATATAATGGGTGATATGCTCTATTGCCTCATAAAAGTAACCTAATTTGTTTTAGTTTTTGGCCTTGCATTGGGACAGACCTGTCCCTTCCCAACCTTCATATATTTGTACTTTATGTAGTGCAAAATTTGCTTTGTGGTTTGGTGGTTGTATTATTCCATCTACATTATATTCCCCACATGTAAAAAAATGTTTACTATGTGGTTTAGCAGAGCCAGTTTACAAAAGGCAGAAACCACTCTCTACCCTACTTCCTTGTGACTGATAAGTCATGGAGGTCTAGTTATTCCAGGATTTTGCGGGTGGCCCATTAAATGATCCAAAAAGAGGAGAAAATGTGCAGAAAAGAGCATCCCCTCGTGGCGCTAGTCATAAACTGCCACCAATGACGTCCGGCTAATACATTCTGGCCAATACTAGGTGCTCATATTCCTAGACCTGTTTTAGCACAGAAACATAATATGTAGCTTGAATACCATCAGGTGACTAAAGAATGTGGGTACAGAATAGGGGAGGTATGCTTTAATCTTGTATTCTATAGAGCAGTGCTTGGCTTTGATTATTTCCTATATTACATCCAATTTTATTCTGCTTTGCTTTACAATTCCTATTGTTGATTCTGGGATAGAAGGGCCTGGTGCCTCCGCCTCCCTAACAAAGTTTGGAAATGAGCAAACAAGTGTGAGGCTGGTTCCCCACTTTTTTTTTTTAAGAAAAATTTACAGAAGCTTTGCATTGGTGGGGATGGCACCTTCTTGAGCCATGCCCACCTTCCTTGGGCCCGCTATTAGTTATCTCCTATGGCCTGTACACATGTATTTTTTTTTTTTTTTATAAACCACCCTTAATCAATGTTATATGGTATATAAATTATATATCTGTTTACCATGACTTCTCTTCAGACAAGAAAATCAGTCTGATAACGGAACATTTTGATGCAGAACCAAAGACATGTTCTGGGAACTCCACCCTATGTTGAGCAAATGCGTCAAAACTGTTCAATTCACTTTCGTTGTCTTTAGATACTGTGTATGTTGTATTGTTTTTCCTAGGACATTAAATGTTTTAATTTTGTAAAGAAAAAGTGTTTATTTTTCTTGTTGCCTTTTAACTTGCTCAGGATCCAAAGAGGTTGAACAACTAAAAATTAAAATTGCTTTGACATGTGACTTTGTTTAAGAAACGTGTTCTTAAACAGGCTTTCTATTAAAAAAAGATACTGCATTGGGGCATAGGTGGTCCGAAAATGGGGGGAAAGAAACAAACCTTATACTTCCCCTCGCTGTTGCTCCAGGTCTTCCGACAAGCTGTATCTCTTTACTACCATATTCTCCTCCTGACACATTGGAGAGGCTTGTGCTCCATTGTAAGAGAATATAGCACGACCCTCGCCTCTGTGTGTCAGGAAGAGGAGCAGATCAATAGGAGCTTCATAACGGCGGCAGTAAGAAACGATTTCTCTGTGCAACCTTTTTAACGTATGCCTCAAAGAAGGGAAAAACATAACCTACGGAAAAAAATATTCATTCTATACATGTATCTGCAGCAGATGCATGGATTTCTCTGCAAGCCTCATTCAGATGAATAAGGCCATTTCTGCAACAAAACTCCCCCCTGTGAAGTTAACCCTTAGGCTATGTCTCCACTGTATAGCTTTTCATTCTCTAAAACCGCTGGAAAAAAACGACTGAAAACTGGTCCCATAGACTTTAAGGCTGTGTCCACATGGCGGGTTAAAATACCGTCCGGATTCATTAGAATCCGGCTGATATTTTGACGTCCTGTACGTGATTTTGGGGGATTGTTCTGTCCGTGGTTTGCAGATTCGTCCATCCCCCTTAACCACTGCCTGTATATCTTTTGCCGAAAACTGGTGTGGAAGAAAGAAGAATGAACATGTCTATTGTTCTTTAGGAAACTACTGGCAGGTGTATAAAAAAAAAAAAACGTTTCCAAGCAGGTGCTGTTGTGTTTTGATGACTTGGGGGCTGCAGTTAGTTTAAGACCCTTTAGTTTTAATTGGGTGTCGGTGCATCTTTCAAATCAAGAATTGACCTTGGCTATAATTTTGAAGCGTTACCAAAAGACGCATGTCGATGCATTTGCAATCATCTGTTCGATACTGTGCGGGTTTTATCATTGTGTGCAATGTATAATACCAACGTGCTCTTTGTGCGTTTGTGTGTTGGATCCAGTGTTTTGGACCCTAATTGACCCAAAAAACGGAATTTCCACATCACGCCATGTGAACATTATCCCGATACAGTATAATACGTTATGTTTGTCCCTCAAAAGTTTGTTTCCTGCTCTCTTTTGCTGTTGTTGCTCGGGTGTTTTTTGGAAAAGACTTGTTGCGGGGGGAAAAACCGAGAAGGGTACCTAAATTTTACTATTGGACTGTTTTTCGGCAGTTTTTGCCACATTTTTTTGGACGGATCTGCTGAAAAACTGCCCAGGTCCTTAAAAAGTTATATGGATTTTGCATACATTAAAAACTCCCCAGAAAGCGGCAAAAAAGTCGTTTTTTGACATGCACTGGACAAAAAAAATGTTTTATGAACTGTTTTAGGATTTGGTTTTCAGTGAGTTTTTGTCCAATGTAGTGTAGACCTAACCTTAGTTTAAAAGCAGCCCTATCTTGTGTGATGAGGGGTTTAATATATAGGGGTTTATATCCAATTGTCATTAATTGCTTATCATTGTGCTCATTTGACTTGTGTTATATATGTAACCCCCTCGAATGTACAGCGCCCTGGAATCAATGGCGCTTTAAAATAAATAATAATATTCAAACCATGCTGCTTACATTTAAAATCTAAATTTACATAGTTTGTATGGCAGAAAAACACAACGTTCAATCTGATTATGCTATAATTCCTATTAATTATTCATGATCAAATTCTAAGCTTGAAGGGGTTTTCCACTTGCTATATATTCTATAGAGAATGTATCCAATGCAGTAGCACTTTGCTCTGCGCAGTAGAATGGTACAGCCCAGATATCAGTCCTGTTCCATATATCCATGGGTTAACTTCAGTCATGGGACCCTTGCACTTCAAGTTACAGTATCCGTATGTAATAGGTGTAGTCTGTTGAGCAGCAGAAGCTACAGCATAGTAGCTGCAGTACCATTTCCACATTATGGCTGCAGACCGTTTAAAAGCAGTTCTTATATTTTCTCTATGTCCTGGTTGTGCCATTTTGCAGCATTTGCACATGGGCCTTGCTGCCCAATTCAAAGACTTCATTGCTCTATAAGTGCAACGAAGAAGAACACGGACTAAGAACCCCTGATTTAGGGAATGGGGTCATCCCAGCATGGGATATACCCCTCCTACTACCAGACATTTAACACAAATACCTTGGATAGCTGATAAAGGCATTTCCCACTATTGACATTTATCTTAATTAACATCATGATTGAGACATCAGTTATACCTATAAATACAGACAGTGTGAACTACAATCCTCAGCCATCCCCCGGAAATATCTGCTGTCTTATATTGTGCATTTGAATGGTATGGGGTGTGAATACATTCCTCAGCCATCCCCTGAAATATCTGCTGTATTATATTGTGCATTGAATTGGTATGTGTTGTGAAATTCAATCCTCAGCCTTCACCCTGAAATATCTGCTGTATTATATTGTGACACTTGAATGATTATATGTTGAAGAGTTAGCATCCCAGCTCTGTGTTCCCTAATGACCTTGTGTTTATTTTATTCAGCCATTTGATCCCTAAATCTTTACATAGAAGTCTGTTTTCTGATGAAGGGCCATTTGTTACTCCACCATTTACAACCACTCCTGGAGTTCACAGATGATAGGATTGAACCAGTCAGAGCACACTATAACTTTGTGAGTAGGTCAATCTGATCTCGGGTCCATCGGTGCATATTTATTAATGTGATGGATTTGTAACTGCTTAGATTTGAAAGGGCCAGTTTGTAAGTGATTTTGAAGATTATGACCGAAATGGGACTTGAATTGGGCATATAGGGGGGCCAGGAAAAAAGGCTTTTCTGTGGTACCCTATCTTTAGGATTCAACATCCACTTCACCTTGCTCACAAAATGCCTTCTACCCTTTATTTTTACCATCCAGTCAAAACCCCTGAAAAATTCTACCCCAATTTCACCCCCCTCTATCCTTCCCTCACCCAGTTTTAAACCCAACACTTTTTCCCCCTTTTTTAACCCCCCAAAATTTCGCCTCTTGCAGAGTGCTGCACAAACGCTGAAAGTACCATCACTTAAAACCAAATTGCTTTTCGCTTTTCTTTTCCCCTCCCTTCTCTTGCAGTGACATCTCCTAACCCCCCCCCCCTTCCCCTTTACTGCCCCATCCCATTTCCCTCCTCCTTCCTTTAAAAAACCCTGCAAACCTCCCTCCGCGTAGTTTTTCCCCTGCCCCCTTTTAAATGTCCCCGGGGTTGGCAAAAAAATAAAGCGTTCAGGCCCTGTTTCTTTCCCCATTCCCTAAACCCTGCTGCCCTCACAAAAAACATGGCTCCAGCACTCTGACACCCCCTTCCCCCTTCCCGCTTTTCCCCTATGGCAACCCACACTTAAACCCAAACCCCAATTTTCCTTTTCGAGTCCAGTTTGTACAGACCCCCCAGTTCACCCCACCGTTTTTGGTTTAATTTCGCTGTGGCTCCATATTTCCTCTCTTTTTAAAATTTCCCCCACCCTCTTCTTGGGGTAAATTTAAAAAACCCCCATTGTTGCCCCCCGTCCCCTTTGGGCCTCTTTTTTCTTTCACTGACCTCTTCTTTTGGGCCTCTTGCATTTTTGCAGACTCTCCCCCCCAAAAAGGGAAAGGAAATTTCCCCTTGATTGGTTTCTGTCTCTCCATCCATTTTAACCTCACAAAATTCTCCTTATGCTCTCTCTAAACAAAACCTTATCTCTTTTTCTATAATTCTCACCCAAAATCTCGGGGAGGACCCCTCCCCTTAACCCAAAATAAAAAAATTTTTCGCCCCAAATAACCCCCCAGGAACACAGACCCATACATTTCCCCCTTGCCCCCAACCCCCTCCCTCCCTGTCCTGGCTGTAAAAATTTTACAATGAAAACTCTCAAAACCACCCTGGCCCAATTTTTGGCCCCACTAAACACACCGCCCCACCAGAGTCAAACCCGCACCCCTTGCACACCCCAAAAACTGGGTTTTTTCCTGCAATTTTTGCTCCAGTGTGCTGAAAAAGCCCATTTTTTGGCCCAAAATTGGGGAGTCACTGGGGCTCTGGGTTCTCCCAGGGCCCCGGGGGCCCGGCAAGTTTTTTTAAATTCGCTGTATGCGAACCTCAGGGATTAGGGCTAAGGCTGGAGTCACCCACTTTGGCCGGCGCTGTCGGCAATCTCTAATTTTAAAGGAACCTTGGAAGCGCATCCAGGTGAAATAACACAATGGAGCAAAAAGCGTGACGCCCCCCTGTTCCACGTGGACCCCGGATGGCCGCGGCTTGGGGCGTCCGGCGCAGGCTGTGTGTCCACGCCCCCTCGCCAAAAAAGAAGATGGGCGCCGGATCAGAGCCAGGGGAGAGATTAAGTACTGTCTTTAATTTTTTTTTTTTTTTTTTTTAACCAAACCTATGGGGTTATAAACTGCCTTTTTCTCCTAGTGGGGAATTAAATACCTAACAACCTTGGGGGTATTAAACTGCCCATGTAAATTTTTTTGGTATCCATTTTAAATTTTTGAATTACCATCCAGGCTTAAAATCAAGTCAATAAGTTAACCCATTTTTTTTTAAATTTTTTTTTTTTTTTGGGGGGGGGGGGGGGGGGGGGTTTTAAAATGGTGCCTCGGCTTTTACGGGGCGCTTAACTATAAAATTTTTTTTTCCCTGCTTTCACTAAAAATGTCCCAAAGGCTGGGGGAAATAGGATGTAAGGTTTTTAGCAGCCGATGTTGGCGAATTTCATTTATTGCTGCATTCAAACAAATGTACTGGCAATAGTTAGAAAACTGCTTTATTTGCATACAAATAGCAAACCACATAGTAATAAAACTGCAGCAACTAGTAGGCACCAGCAAAGGGATTTCACCACCTCTATACATTTATTATAGCTCCAATGGAGCAAGCTACCACAAGTAGGGACTACCAGAAGCCTTTGCTTGAAGCTTGTATCCACTGCAGGTACCTGGGAGATGTTGGTGACTTAGGAAGAATCCTGGACCTTGCATCAGCATAGACAAGCACTAGACAGAGCCCTATGGGAACTATAGCTGCTTCACATGAACATACCATCACCACAGGTCTGTATTTTAAGCATATGGTCGGGCAGTGCCAATCCAACTCACGCAATTACTACTGAACCCAAGCCAACGCTCTATAAGTGACAGACAAAAGTATGACAAAATACTTTAATAATTTACAGCAGTTAAACATTATTTTTCATCAATCCACATTTCACATGTGTTGTGTAGGCGATGGAAAGCTGCTCCCGGCCTTTGAAGCTGCAGGACTCTTCAGGCATTTACGCCACCATGCACGTAAGAACTCAAGGTAAAATTACTTCTTTTCCTGTTACAAACGGTTGGTGTGGTTGGAGAGTTATAGCTAGAAAGAAAAAACAAACAAAAAAAAAATACAGCTCCTAACTAGCGGAACATTTTAGATTTAAGTCAGCCCAAATTGAATCTCTGCAGAGAACAAAAGAAAATTGCAACCACTCAGACAAGAAAAAGTTAGTGCATCATTCAATGAATAAGCAGCCTCCTTTTTTCCTGCCGTTGGCTTGTATTATTTCCCTACCACCTCAACCAAAATTCGGATTAGGCCAAACTGGGCCGACCTGAAGCTAAAGCACAACCCTACTGCTCACTATTTATTCTGCTCCATACACAACTTAGAAAATAAATAAATGTGGGTGGAGTGCTGCTTTATTCTGCAAGACCACATTACCAATAATCCCACTGTGTAAACTGAAAAGCCGCTTCCATTAATAGTGTGCTGGTGCTGTACAGCTGCAGGCAGAGGAGTTTTCACCAGTATAATATATATTGGGTCCCACTTCATATTTACAGAACAAAAGAACTGCAGCCTGGAGCAACTCTATTACAGCTCTCGAGTTTCTAATACAAGTCCGGATAGTAGCAGACTAGTGGCCATGGGCTGCAGATCTAGTTTTTTTCTATTTAATGTCTACCGTATTATGCACCAAGAAGATTTTTTGCTGAGCACCAATATTTGGTCTCTTCCTCGTTGCTCCGTGACCAGAGCGGATCTTTCTACTCTAGTTTTTCTCTGAACTCGAAGCATAATTTTTTTGGAATAGGAACCCTACTCTGAATACTGGCACATGTCATGGAGCAGGGTGAACTAGACAGAAGTTATTCAGCCGTGTTTACATCTAGCACCCGAGCAGGCTGGCCGAAATTAAATGCAGTATACCTCACATAAAAGCGAGGGGTTTCCCATTCCCCGTTTTTTCTTTTACCGAAGACTATACCCCCCTTCCCAAAATTGGAACCCAAGAAACCCACAAGGGCTATTAATTTTAGATTTAAAAAAATATTGCTTTTGGTTATGTTACTCAAGAAAACGACAGCACAATGGAAATAAGGCTTCCAGAACAATAAAATAGGCATAATACTGAAACTACAAAAAACACTTAAAAAAAAAAAAAATGCATCCATACAAGAGCAACTAAAAAACAGTGAGCTTGGGATACATTTTACAGGCCCCCCGAAAAAAGCGTTACGCTGCCAAAAGGAAACCCGTAAAATTATGGGAGCAGATGTGCGATTTTTTTTAATAATAGGAAGGGAAAAGAGCATCCATCATGGTAGGATAACAGACCATCATATGCAACAAGTTCTTTCTAGTAAAAGCTACTGCTGCCAATACAAGTACGAGTGCCAAGAGAAGCAGCAGCCTTTTAAAGAATTTTGTCCAAAAAAGCCAGCCCTGTGCATGGAAACAGCAACGGTCCCGGAAAAGCCTTTTCACATTTTATGCTAAATGCATGTTCTGGCAAACCATGCTCCTTTCTCACCAATGGTACTCTGCAGAAGAGGGGAGGGTTCTGGTTTATGGAGTAATCCCAGTCAATTTTGGGGTTTTGCTCCCCCCCTGCTAAATTTCCGTGTAGTTTATCAAGCAAAATTTAATTTCAAGCAGCAAGAGGGTTTTGCTTGTACCCCTTTCCGCTGCAGTAAAAAACCAAACATGGATAGTATTAGGGCTTGTTCACACAGCGTTTTAACGCCGTGTTGCATCCGCTTTTTAGATCCGTCTCAGGGACCGACAGGACGGATCCCGAGATGGATCTAAACCCCAAATTTGCAGTGCTTTATACTGCGGGCTATAAGGAAACACAGCGGTGTTACATGAGGGGGGCCCCTGCGTGTTCCCCCCCCTTTCCTGTTTGGTCAGTCTTTGAAAAAAATTGGGAAAGGGAAAATTTTTTAAAGAGGGAGCAGGGGAAACACCCCACGGCGGGTCTCATGTGGAAAACCGCTGCATGTTCCCAAAAGCCCGCAGTTTATAAAGTCACTGCTAATTTTTGGATCCGTCTTGGATCCTTTCCCGTCCCCGGGCCCTGAGAAGGGGGTCTTTAAAAAGGGGATGTTTTAAAACGGAGTTAAAACGCAAAAGTGAAAAGCCCTAAAAAAAAAGGTCCCTTCCAAAAGTAAGCTAAAGTGGAGAAGCCTCACTTTAAACATGGCTGCTGTCTTCCAGAAGTGGCACCACTGATGCCCATTTGATATTGCAGCAGCTGATCCCCATTCAGTTGAAGAGGTAGCTGTGGCAATACCACAAGCAGCCTATACACAAGAGTAGCGACATGTCTGGAAGACGGCAGCCATGTTTTTCAAATCCCATACAACCATTTACATTTAAAACCGTTTCAGCGATACAGAACATTGTGCGTCTCTTTAAACCAGAAAAACCATATATATTTTTTAAATTAAAATGACAACAGCCAGCAATGAGGACTTCTTAGGGGCCCGTTACCGGTTATTTCGGACAGATTGGGCCGTACTGGGCCCGGATTGGCGTGCATACGGCCCCCAATCCGTCGCGTAATTACGGGTAACCCCAAAGTTCTCATAGAGAACGTGGATTCCGTCGTCCCCCCATCGGCGAATCCACCGGGTGGGGGGAAAATTCACTGCACATTATCAGGTGAAATACGCGCCATGGATAATGAAAGTCTATGGGGCCCCGCCCTTATTCAAGCCCGGGAAATTTCGAGCGCAATCCCGGGTCCCAATACGGCTTGAATAAGGGTGAAAACCCCCTTTTTGTCATCCAAAAACATGACGATGTCAAAATTGACAATTGTTTTTATGGAGCCTGTGCCCCCCTCCGTAGGTGGGATTCAGGGTAGATAGACCCAAGTTTAGAGGAAAAACTACACCTTTAAAATACTTCAGCAAATGTCATAAGTCACAGATACCCCAATATCTAAACCCTTCGGTCTAGGCAAGGCTCGCGCCTCCTGCTCTCAGGTCTATAGACCTTTTTCCCGTATCTTAACATGTTAAGAACATTTAGCTCGCATTTTCTAAGAGTAGCATTAACCTTACATCCGTAAATATGGTGAATTTACTTTGAAATAAATGGGGGGGGGGCCCCCCCACTCGTCAAACCCTTTGAGAAGAGCATAAAAAAAGCACCTGCATTTTAGGGTTTTGTACGTGAATTCCTAATTATCTTTTTACTTATATACAGAGCTCAGTACAAAAAAGGAGTTTTGCCCCAATCTGAAATTTTTGAAGGGAAAAAAAAAAAAAGTTTTAAAAAAAACCCGAAACGGACTTATAAAAAAGGCGGAGAAAAACAAAGCAAGGAAAATATTCCACCGATGATGGTCACTGAAAGAGAGGGAGAAAAGAAAAGTGTTACAAGAACAAGAAACACCATTTCTCTACAGCCTCGAGCCACGACTATGTCTCTTAAAACAATATGTAGGCACACAGGATGATCACATTGGTTTCAGTCTGTCAAACCTTACCAGAATATACACACACTGCTTAAAGGGAACCCGTCCGGTGCTTTACCCTACCCTGAACAGGATGTGATGGAGGAGGGAAGCCGAGCTCTGTGATATATAGGGTTATAGGATAGAGGAGAGAAGCTGAGCTCTGTGATTATAGGGGTTTTATGATAAGGGGAGGACTGAGTATGTTTATAGGGTTATATGATGAGGGGAGAAAAAAAAAAAAAAGCTCTGTGAATTAGGGGTTTTATGATAGGGGAGAGAAGTGAGCTCTGTGATATAAGGGTTTTATTTTTGAGGGAGGAAACTGACTCTGTGATATAAAGGGGTTTTAGGATAAAAGGGAGAAGTGAGCTCTGTGAATAAAGGTTATATAATAGAGGAGAGAAGCTGAGCTCTGTGATATGTAGGGGTATATGATTAGAAACAGGATTTCTAAATAAAAAGCAGAGTAAAAATAAAAAATTCTCCTGAAAAAAAACAATGAAAGTCCTACTTTCCACATACAGTGCTTGACCGCTTTTCTTACATCAGCATGTGTATAAGGCAAATTGTCAATCACTTTTTATGTGGTCAGGGCAAGCAGTACTTTCACTTTGTTTTACCGTTTTGTCTGCTTTATATTCAAAAATCCTGCTCATAAACCTGTATAACACAGAGCTCAGCTCTCTCCATCTTTTATAACCTATATATCACAGAGCTCGCTTTCTCCAATAAAAACCTTTTAAAACACAGAGCTAGTTCTACCCTCTTTTAAACCCTTTTTTTCACAGAGCTAGTTCCTTTCCTCTATCATATAACCCTAATATAAGAGTCAGCTTCTCACCCTTTTATAAACCCTTATATCACAGAGTCAGCTCCTCTCCCTCATCATATAACCTAGATATCACGGGCTCAGTTTTTCCCTTGTATCTAAAATATCAGGCAGCCCAAAGGTTTCGTAAGGATGGGACTGTAGTTTTTTAAGTTGAATTTTTATGTAAGTCGAAAGGTGTTTTATTTTAAATGTAACTCCTCTTAATTTTGGATAGTGCAGGGTAGGTTTTTCATTTTTTTATGTTGTGCCCCTGTTAAAAAGATTTCCTGTGCTGCTGGGGGTATGCTGGAACTTGTCGTTTTCACTATATCTGCTGCGGAACATGGTATAAAAGTGCCAGCGCCCCACAAGCTATTTTAACTGGGGGAAAGAGAAAGTCGGAAAGTGTAAGTGGGGGGAAATCCCTGCATAAAACAGAGTCGGAGTTCGCCTATATAACCTCCACTAGATCGGCAGCATAAACCACCTGAAAGGTTCTTTTTAAACCCCTTTGACGCTGTTCATTATAAACAGGATAAACTTGAAACAGTTCTTTGCCTCCAATAGCAGAATGCTTATAATCGGTCAGGAGATTACCTTACTAAGGGGTAGAAAAAGGTGGGGGGGGGAAATCGCACACTTTTAAAGTAATTTTCCTTTGATCCATCAAAAGAAAAAAACCTATCACACCCTTTTAATGGGTTGTCTCAGAGGGGCCCCCTTGCAAAATTGGCGACAAGTATTTAGCAGGGGAAGTGAAATTGCAGCAGTCTCTTCAGGAGAAGTGTGGTATTACATGCGGCCCTTTAAATAAAATGCCCTTGATGTTTAAAAAGAGGAATTCCAGTTTTCTGAACAGGACAAAATACTTTAAATTTTTTCTGCGAGACCCCCTTCCTTCTATATTTATCTGACCCAATGCTAGATTCACATGCTAGTATACACCACAGATTTTGATGTATTAAGACACATTTTATGCACGAGACGTCCCCCCCTTTCCACACCACACACACAGGTTTGCAAAATAATTCATACTCCTTGAACTGTTCCTCATTTTTAAATGTTACAGCCACAAACTTAAATGTAATTTAGAGATATTTTATTATGATAGAGCAACACAAAGTAGCAAGTATTTGTGAAGTGTAAAGAAAACGTGTTTTTCTAAGTATTTGTAAATTAAAACAAAAAAAAGTGTAGATATATATTCAATGCCATGTACTCCGATACTCCTAAATAAAATCCAGGGTGATCTATGGTCTTTAAAAATCATCTAATTGGTAAATAGGTAATGTATATTAATTTTATCAGTATGTACAGTTGTTTTTTGAAAATCCCCAGAGGTTTGTTAGAGAGCATTAATGAACGAACAAAGCATCATGGAAACTAAGGAACACACTAGACATGCTCTGGGATAAAGTTGTGACAAAATGTATTGCAGGGATATGTTAATAAATAAAAAAATAAAAAGAGCCCTTGCTCTGAATATCCCACGGAGCACTGTTCAATCCATCATCCATAAATGGAAGCAGTATGGCTCAACTGCTAACCTACCATGTCATGGTCATCAACCTAAACTAATAGCCCAGACAAGAGGAGCATTAATTAGAGTAGCAGCCAAGAGGCTCAGAGTCACTCTGGAGGAGCTGCAGAGATGTGAAAGAAGATGCTCTGGTCAGATGAGACCAAAATGGAACTTTTTGGCTTAAATGCCAAATACTTTGTGTTGAGGAAAGCCAAAACTGCACATCACCCTGAACACCCCATCTCCACCGTGAAGCATAGTGGTGGCAGCATCATCCTGTGGGGAGTCTGCTTCAGCAGGGAAGATGGTCAGTTGATGGGACGAAGGATGGAGCTGAATACATGGCAATCCTGGAGGAAAACCTGTTATAGGCTGCAGAAGACTTGAGACTGGGGCGTAGGTTCACCTTCCAGCAGGACAACACTTTTGGTGGGACTGGCTAATGAACTTGTGTATAGAGGGCCTCACAACAGAAGATGTTAGGGAGAACAGGGATCGGGCAGGTTGGACTTGACCATGTCTAATTCTTTGTCATCATAGTAGTTCACAGCCAGGTACAACAGATATTGGCCAAATGGGCATTAGGCTGTCAGCTATCCCATGTATCTTGCTTCATATTTGTAGTCTCCTGTTCATGCATCACAACCATTATCTGAGAAAGAAAATAAATCAACTCATTTACTTACCGGTTCGAACTGAAATCTTCTGTGCAATCATCCGTCCCCCAATGACCGCCAACCCAGTGCATAGACAATGCCCTATAGTACCACCAACCGCAACACCAAATGGGTCCTACAGGGGAAGAAACATAAAAAGTCTCCATTTGCTAGTAAAATAAATAGACCACTGAAAGTTGCTGTATAAAATGATATTTTAGAGGGGCACCTCTGCTAACATGCATCAATTACGGGTCTGGGTGTGGTCTTCTCAAAAAGGTTTAGGTCTACACTCCCATACTAGAAAGGGTGTGCTCGCACCTAAACTTTGGCTCTGTTTTAAGTATCCATAAGGGTATCACTAAAATGAGTATCCAGCAGCGCCATATACACACGCACAGATATATATCTTTTCTTAATCATTTATTACCTCTCTAGCTGCCAAGACAATAGTAGTTAGCTGTGAGCGATCCCCCCACTCTGCAAGGAATGTCAAGGTGAACGCCTGGACAAATATAGGGGAGATGAAGTGCATCCACTTTTTCTTGGGAATAGCTGGTCCAACACCATTTTCCACATCATTGGGGCTGTTTAGGAGCTTTGTTCTCTGAAGCTTAGAGGAGGGGGAAAAAAAAAAAAGTGAGAAAGTAAACATTAGTGAAATAAATGACTGGTATGAATTCCTAAGAGTTGTAGTTGTAAGATTTCTCCGCTCCACCGCAATCTTGGTAAAGCTGTACTAACACATACAGAAAGCAGGAATAATTTCAAAGCTGTGGACAGGCCATGCTGGCTTTACTAAGTACCTCTTCATCTTTTCTTTTGATTTCAGCTTGAACTTCTTCTAACTCCTCCTGACCTTCATCTGGACTCATCTTCAACCCTTCCCGTAACATTCGGATGCCGAATATTGCAAAAAGTGCAGTTGATACATAGTAGGTGTAAACCCTGGGGATCACGGTGGTGGCATATCCAAACAACACTGAAGAAGGGAACAAGGAGACGGCATAAAATATATGTATTCATTTCACAGTACGAACAGAGATCTGTGGGAATGCCAGGGGGGAATATGGTTTTAGATCACCAGACGCCCCCAGTCACAGATCACAACACCCGCATATCCAGCTCTCAGCTGCACACAGGTTCATGGAATAAAATCATTTTAACATTTCCTTTTAGGGTGGATTTTGGTTTAAAGTTTATTTTTAATAGTGTTAAAAAAAAAAAAAAAAAAAAGAAAAAGAAGAGGTTATTTATTGGAGATAAAAACCAATTAAATTAAAACATAAGATAATGTGAAGATCCCACTAATGTTGCCAAAACAGTTCTCACCCGTTGATGCAGACCCCACAAAACCTCTGCACTGCCAGCTTCACTCTCACTTCCTAGTTAGGCTGTGGGAAGTTCTATAGCAGCGTTTGACATATCAGCTCTGCTATTCCTGTTAGTTTCATGAGTGCTGGGGGTTTGTAAAGCACAGCTCTAAGGCTATGTTCACACGGCTTAAAATGGGACATTTCTCGCCCCGTATTTCACGCCGTACTGCGCTAAATACGGGGCGAGATAGGTCCCAGTCATTACGGTAATCCACAGTTCTCATAGAGAACTATGGATATTACGTCTCCTCTCCCTGCTCGCACAATACGGCGAGCGGGGAGAGAAGTGGCATGTCAATCATTCACGACATATACGCGCCGTGAATAATGAATGTCCATGGGGCCAGCGGGCTGCCGGCCCCGCCCCAGAGCACACGGTATAATTGCGGGCGAAATACGTCCTGCAATTATTGCCGTGTGAACATAGCCTAAGGGTTACAATTGGTCAGTAAGTAATGAAAACAAACTCTTGTCTTTCAAGATAAGGAACACAGCAGGGAGTAATCATCTTCATCCTGACCACAGCTTCAGCCCCTTAGAGCAGAGCGAGGTGGCATGTAAAGAGGGAAACTTGTGTACAGAAGAAGAGAAGATCTACAGCTAACTCTGAAGCGAAGCAAATTCAGAACAGCAATGTATTTGCTAATTTGCTTTAAACAGCAAAGGCCAGCAATGAAATGAGAATACCCCTTTAAGTCCTATAAATTACAGCTCCCAGAGATCACACTAGTTTTTCCAGCACTTTAGATGCTTGACTAGATTAAGATTTGAGAAATTAGGAGGCCAAAGTCACCTTTCTAAAACTACTCCAGAACAATTTGGGCAGTATTGCAGGGACATTGCTATGTAGCGGTGTAATTTGCTGGTCTAGGTAGGTAGTTATGAGAGGGGGAAAGTAATAAAAAAAATAAATATAATAATTAAAGATACATATAAAATTCCGGCGACATCTACACGACACTGGTTTTCGGTCAGATTTGATGCAGATTCAATTAAACACACACCCTAAATAGAAGATCAGATTTGTAGTCTGCACAGCTTGAATTTTCTGAGGTCGGATTTCAAATTTGAAATTCAATCAAAAACTTAGAACATCTAAAAAAAAAGACTGTAAAATCCATGCAAAAAACACACGGTTAAAACACCGGTTGGGTTCTATAGTGGAATACGACAGTATTTTACTTCTGCCGTGTAGACAAATTCAGAATGGAGAGGTTCTGTTGCTCATTTGAGATGTGGGACCTGCACCTTCCTGATATTGATGGCCTATGCCAGCGACACGCCATCAATGTCTGAAGTAAGACAACGCCTTAAAGGAGTTGTCTCACTACAGGTTTTCAGCCTACCTCAGTGTGTCTGGCAGCATAGGATTTTTGAATTCAGGGGCGTGCTTCTTGTCTGCCTCTTCTCTTCCCTATCCCCTTCCCTCAGCAAAACAGACAGCTCTCCTTCTCTGACTGCAGTAACTTCTATACAGCAGGGGGAGGGCGAGGGGGTTTACTGCCAGAGTTAACCCTGTGTGTGCCTGCCTAGATCTGCTGCTCACTGCTGATCAGCTGCACTGTGCGGCTGCTGTGGCCGAGCTCTTGCTGCTCCTCTCCACAGTCAAGAGACGGGAGAGGGCTGATCTATGAGTGTGGAGCCAGAGGTCTGTGAAGCTGTGTATGCTAATAGCAGAGCAGGGGGGATGTAAGTGTTCCTATACCCCCTGCTTAGCATACAAATCTCCACAGGCATCTCAAGCAACAACAAACACTGTCCTCCCATCAGAACAGACACAGGGCAGCTGTGAAGTGAGTTACTATAATCACAATGTGTCACTAATACAGCAGAGCAGGGAGGGATATGAACCGTTCACATGCCCCCCTGATCTGTTCTATTTAGTATAGTCAAAGCTCCACAGACACATCATGATTATAGTAACACACTTCACTGCTGTCACATCGTACTGACCACAGACCAGCTTCACCTCTCTCCTCAATCTGTGTAGAGAGCAGGAGGGAGCAGGCACACACAGAGTTAATCCAGGCAGCACAGCTACACAGACACAGATGCCTGGAGTAGAGCCCTCCCTCCCCCTCCCCTACAGAAGCATCACGTGGCCTCATACTGTGCGGGAGGGGCTCTGTGCTCGGACCTGTATTGAGAAGCTGCTGACCTCACCAGCACTGGCAGCCAGTGAGAGAAAAATCAACAGGTTGGTGGCTATAGGGGTTTGAGGAGCTGATGCACTCCTACTACCAGGGATAACTCAAAATCAGTAGGACATTTGTAATGAACATATATTGCAAAGCTGCTTGTTTTTTAAAGATCTTTTAATTAAAACCCAATCATTGTAGCGAGACAACCCCTTTAAAATGTTTTCACATTCATGACATCATTATCCACCGAGCATGAGCGCTAGTCAGCAGGCTGGCCAGTGCTTTTATAGTGTCACCCTCCACCCCCAAACAAAACGTGACACTATACAAAGTGGTGTGATACTATGTTTGGGGTTGCAGTGGACTCTACACTATAGCAGTGATAGCTTCCAGATTGTCTAGCAGATAATTATATACAGGGCTTGTGCGCTAGTCTAGAAGCCGGCTTCTATAGTGTATGTAGTAAGCGAGGACATTCTGAACGTCATCACTTATGGATATAAACATATAAACGGTAAAGAATGTAGAAGCCATACAAATATCAATGACACAAAGCCATGTAGGTAAATGGGCAACAACAGTGATCATAATCAGTTAACCTGGATTCCCATTTACAGTGTGGTCACGTTTTTACTTCCTCCTCAATAATCACAGGTCATTGTGTAGTCAAGTTGTATTTAGCAGGCAACAATCAATGTGGTGCGGTTACAGTAGCTCAGGGGGTGACACCCAGATTTTATTTTCCTAAATACCAAGGGCGACATGTATGAATTCGAACGTGTATCTTTTTTATACTTGGCGCCGACAACCCAGTTCTAAATAGATATAAAAGAGTGTAGAACACGACAGTATGAAGATTGGCGCATTACATTGAGCTTAATGCGCCAAACTTCTATCAAAGTTCGGCGCATTACACTCTATTCCCAAAGTTAAGCTCTATGTAATGCGCCAAACTTTGTATGGGCATAGAGTGTAATGTGTCGAACCTTGAGACACATATGAAGGAATGCGCTTCAAAGTGAATTATTGCATTCAGTGTATAATGCGCCTGAATGTATAAAAGTGGATTTTGTGTCATTAAATATGGTGTCTAAAGTTCATTGCGCTTCGCCTGTGTTTGGCGCATTACTTATGCGCCAAACATGTTTTAAAGACTATGATAGGCGGGGAAAAATAACAGAAAGTCATTAGAATAGCATGTCAGTGAATAGAAACAATGGTAATGGTGTTGCTTTGTGGACCACAGGTCCCAACCAGATCTCTGGTGTGCTGGCTTTTGTTGTATGTAGAATAAAGGGAGAGAGCAACGAAAGTAAATTTCAAATTTAGTGCGGTAAAAATTTCAAAAAAAATCTGGACACCATCAGTGGGTTATTTAATGCAAGATTAGATTCTATGAATTTTAAATACGTTTTATAGGAGATATTTTTATATTTTTGGGATATTCTATATGTGATAACATTTTTTATTAAATATAATGAATTTAATTTTATATAGTTTGATAATTATGAGAAATTACTTTTTATTATTGTACTGGTGGAAGTTGAGAAATAAGAGACATTTTGAAATGTATTTTTGCCTCTCTCGCCCTTTATTCTACATACAGCAATAGCCGGCACAGTACAGGTCTTGCTGGGATCTGTGGTCCACCAAGCAAGACCACTACCATGCTATTCTAATGACTTCTCTCTTATTTCCAGCCTATCTATACCCTTTATACATGTTAGGCGCATTACATAGAGCTTAATACGTCAAACTTTGTATGGGCATAGAGTGTAATGCGCCGAAATTTGACAGAAGTTTGGGCTTTTAAGCTTCGTAATGCGCCAAAAATCTTCTTACTGTCGTATTCTACACTCTTCTATATCTATTTAGAACTGAGTTGTCAGCGCCAAGTAAAAAAAAAAAATGCATTCAAATTCATACATGTCGCCCCAAGTCTGAAGCTGAATATCTCCCCACTAACATTACCAGTTTGCTCTTCAGCTGTATGGAAAGCTGGTTGAAGGGACAAGAATGGTACCACGCCGCTGAGGGGTTCACACTGCGCTGCTTGGGACCTCTGCTGCAGGTATCCCAATAGATTCATGGGGAACTACAGTACAGATAAGTAATGAGAGAGGTAATGTAGGGTAACCTCTCAATACCAATATCTTTAGATAGTTTACAAAACAACTTAAGAATCACTGGAGTGACTATAAAATATAACTTAATAATACCTTTAAAAAGGTAGTTTTCCTCATAAGCTATGAACTTGTATATACTTAAATAGAGATTAAACAGTGGCAAAAATTTACACTGCCCCTTTATTCCTATACACTAATTCCTATCAGTGGGAATTGAAAGGACAACGTCCTGATAAGGACGACCCCGCAGGAACCAAAAACTAGAAGACCCTAATACACCCTTTAAGTGAATGTGTTTAAGGTGAAGATGTGATATAAAACAAAAAACCGACGCGTTTCTTTCAAGGTTAGTATGAGATTCCTCAGGGGTTACAATAAATATTTAATAAAGATCTTTTGACATATAGGTAAAATTTTTCTTAACTTTAATAGACGAGCTGCACAAACATATGCAAAAGCATGGTTTTTATACTTGTATTAGATTGAAATTTTTGAATCAGATCAAGGTTGACGGGATGTGATTTATACTCCCATGCATATGCATAGGCCTTATAATTTTTAATCATTTATATATCAAACGGGGTACTTTATTGGAGAAATGTCTCCTTTTGGCAAATTTTGCACACTCGTTCCTATTGTAATCCCAGTGGGAAGGACTTTACTCCCCTGTTTGTATATATGTATGTATATGGCAAGCTCGCTACTTACAATTACTTGGGTGGACGTTCAGATTCTATGCCCCCCATGTGTATATAAGGTCTGTCAAAAAAGAAATGTACCAAACATATGTCAAGTTATACTCACTAATAGCAAGTGCATTGCAGTTATTAACCTTTTTAATGGTATTATTAAAAGTTATATTTTATAGTTTACTCCAGTGATTCGGAACTACAGTACAGTCAATTTTTGGCTTTTCCCCACATAAGTGCATTTTGTGCCATGCAAATAGCGTGGTTGACATCCATGTTGTCTGGCACAGAAAGCGCTTACATTCAAGAAATAGAGCAAATGTATTCCAGAAGTGACTGCTTGCACTGTAGTTTCATATGAATCCGTTGTGGGATCAGCCAGGATATCTTTTACAAGTACCCAGAAATAAACTTGCTACAGAGGCCCCAAACGGGAGCACAGCGCAGTGTACACCCAGCCTTATTCTGACTGCAGGGACACAAAAGCACATTGTAGGTAATGTTTCCCACTTAGTATACAAGACCTCAGTGTGATGTTACTAGTAGCTAAAGGAGGGATTTACACATTGTAAACTACAAATAAACGCTACCCCACCGAATGAAAAATGTCACCTGATAAACACGTCATCAGTCCTAAGGCGAGCATTGCTCCGGCGAGGACAGTCAGGCGGTTATAGCGCATCGCCATTATGGCCGCTATGAAGAAGGTCTTATCTCCCAGCTCAGACACAATGATCACAGAGATGGCGGCTACAAAGGCATGGATGAAGCCCAGGTTGGTGGTGGGGCTGAAGTCCACATTCCCCACATGTACAGCAGGTGCTAGGCTGGAAATCTTCTGTGGAACAAAAGAGACAAACCGGTCACTCGTGAGAAGAGAAACTAGATCATAGTCCTATTCCCCGAGCAGCCCACTATGTGCACATGATACCTGCCCCACGGTTCAGTCACACATGCTGTATGGTTGAAAGCAGTGAAATGTATACAAAATGTAAAGATTTCACGCTACAGTGATATTTATCCAGAGAGTAGATCATTTAATTCATAGCCTGCAATGGTGATTTTCTCATCTCAAACTATTTAATGAAACACAAACCAACAGTGGAGGAAAAATCAAAAAATATTTAAAAAAATGTCAATGTCTCAATAACGTTGTCATGTAGACTCGAGCATCAATTACAGCTTGACCACAATGTCTCATGCTGTTCACAAGTCCAGTTATTGACTGCTGAGGCATCCCACTCTTCTTGAGGTGGACCCCCCAGGTCATTGAGGTTCAGGGGTAAAGAGTTAGGAGTCTCTAAAAAGCAACTCCGCTGATCCCACAGGTTTTCTAGAGCAGAAGTTCCCAACCCCAGTCCTCACACCCCACCAACAGGTCATGTTTTCCGGCTTTCCTTAGCATTGCACAGGTGATGTAATTATTGTCAGTGCATTCTGTGGGAGATCCTGAAAACATGACCTGTTGGGGGGTCTTGAGGACTGTAGTTGGGGAACACTGTTCTAGAGGGTTCAGGTCTGGAGAAAGTGCAGGCTGTTCCATTTGAAGTACCCCAGTCTACAACAGAAGTTCCTTAATGATGCGACCTCGATGAGCTGGAGCATTGTTGTCCATGAAGATGAAACTAGCCCTGTGTTGTTCATACAGAGGCACAATGTACAATTTGCGGCATCAATCACACGGCGTATTTTATGCTTATAATTTAGCATGTGTCTGACAAGACTTGGCATGTCAATTCTTTCAGGCATATACACATAAAACCTTGGCCGATTGTGCGGCGTATTCACGTTGAAATTACATAAATTGCAGAAAAATAAAGCCTAATGTATTGCAGAAAAAAAAAGTGAAAAAAATGAGTAGAATAACCAAGTGCGAGAAACTGTTATAGCGTTCAAACCTGCGTGTACTGTGGAAAAGGAAAATGTGCTCGTTATGAAGGGGAGGAAACAGCCCGGTCAGGAACTGGTTAAACAGCTATGAGACAGAGCAGGAAAAAGCATAGGGGTCTATGTGGGGTTACTATAGCGGAACATTAATATATTATTACACTTTGTATACAGCTTAACATAGAGGATCCTGAAGGATGTAGCGCCATCTTCAGGACAAAGCCTTGTGGACAGCACATCTCCTCGTACTGCAGCCATACAGTCATAGACATTACTCCTCTAAATGAAGTATCAGAACCATGAGGCGTTCTGCCTGACAAGCCTTCATCATTAGTGAATGGACAGACGGGGTCACTTCAGTGAGGATAAAACATACTTTCTGCTCAATGTGCAGAACGCAGGGGATGAAGGAGAAGCCGCCGGGAGCAAGAACCTGATAGAAAGAGCCATGTACCAGCAGCCCTCACAGCCCCGATACAAGGGCTTCTCTTTAATCAACCCGATTAATGGAGGGAAGAAGGAAAGGTCACAGTATGCCGCTGACACAGACACTAAAGTAAACCTGGAAAGCTGTAATCAGATTTGGCCCGATCCAGAGTGATGAAGAAACGTCTATCTATGACCAGTATGACCGGGACATTCAGTAAGAGGTCATGACACACGACTATCAGACAGCAATGTGCTTTAAAGGGGTTTTGCCACGATGTAATGTTGACGTGGGATCCTCCAAAATGGGTTCTTAAATCACTTGTCTAAATATATGTGATTACAAAAATTGCAGCCTGAGAGAGCTACAGGCTGCCTTACCTGCCCTTAGTTACTTAAAAGCTTCTATTAGATACGACCTGACAAGAGCTGCTGACCGGGCTTGTGCAGAGAAAGCTTCTTATCTGATGAGACTGAGCTGCAGAAGCTTTCAAGGCACCGGGTAGAAATATGTTGTGTTTTGTATACAGAATCCACTAGTTGTAGTTTGATTATTTCAGTGAACATTTCACACGATCCCTTATGCAGCTCTGTGCTCTGGCTGGCTGTCTCTCTCTCTCAGCTCCATGGCTTGTTTACATTTGCTTCTAAGCAGATAAGGCACCTCCTGGCAAAACCCCTTTAAAGAGAGAAAACTTTCCAATACGTGTCAATCATTCTCTGCATATAGCAATTACTATAAACTAGCGCCCCCAGATGGTAGGGAGACTGAACTCCACAACCTGGGATGAGACATGTGACACTAGAAAGGGTGCTCCAGGCAAATACCCAGGAGAAGACGACATAAGATAGCAAAGGGCCTCATGTCTGGAGGACACGCCAGTATTACCGCAGAAAGCCTAAATGTGGCACTTCTATCTAAACAGTGGGCCACCAAATTCAGCAAGACGGACCCACTCTACCAGGACAGGAAGCCTCTGCAAAAGACCACTGAACCATTGAGAGACACATTCTCCAGACTGGGGCACGTTCATCAAGGCAGTGGTGACCGAATTCAGGCACAATTTGCACCAAAAATGTTTTACATCACACTTATGTGTTTTAGACAGTATCTAGACACTCCCGAGCCTCCTCCAACAAAAGGGGTGTGGTTTCTTGAAAATGGGCGTGGCTTAGTGTGACAAGTGGCAAAATTTTGGCGCAATTTGTGGCATAAAGTAAGACAACTTAAAGCTGGTGTAAAGCTAGACTAGACAGTTCTAACCTGCACCAGAGTATGAACTCTATGATAGATGTGGCGCGCTGTAAGACTGTCTAGTCTAAGCTTACACTAAGGGCTCGTTCACACGGCTTATTCTGGGACAGATTCCAGCCGTACTACGTGCCGTATTTGCGCTGCAGTACGGCTTGAATACGTCCCAGTCATTACGGTAATCCACAGTCCTCATAGAGAACTATGGATTCCGTCTCCTCTCCCCGCTCGGCGAATATGCCGAGGGGAGAGAAAGTGACATGCACATTGACGGCGCGCACGTGCCGTAGATGATGACAGTCTATGGGGCCCGGGAGCTGCCGGCCCCCCGCCCCACGGCTGCCGGCGTAATTGCGGGACGAAATCTGTCCCGGCAATAAGCCGTGTGAACCAGGCCTAAAGGTGAATTCACACGGTTTACAGCAGCACGTTCCTGTGCACGGCGTTTTACGCCTGCTGTGAGAAGTACACACTGGCAAACACGTACTTCCCACCGCGCTCTGACCCGGCCCTCATTCACCCGCCCTTTCCCAGCAGAAAGTAGCCACATGTCAATACTTGTGCGCGCCGGGGATTACTCTGTAATATCATATAACTCAATGAATGCTATGATTTTACTGTATTTGCAGGGCATACTTCGGGCGCATTGCAGCGCAGTTACGTCGTGTGAACATACCCCAAGAGCTAAACCGTATTAAAATGTTAAATGGAAAATGTTCCCCTCCACTCTGGTGGAGACTGGTAGTAGTAACACTGATTATCCTTCTCTAGAGGTCACCCACGGGCGCAGAGGCTCCAGACACAGCAGCACTGCTACAGACTAGTACTGGGGGGCTTCGCTTTACAATTGTGGAAGTGCTAGAAATATTTAGGGGCCACACCAGAAGGGAGGACATGCAATGTGACACTCCTCGTTGTGTTGTCCGACGCTCCTCTGACTGTATATTCACACCAAATTACAGGACCCCCTGCAGAAATCCAAGGTCAGCACCTGAATTTCTCCAGAGGATGAGGAGGGTGAGCACCACCTCTCTGACCTGAGCTTAGCATGGTGCTCATCCTCCTTACCTCCCTCTATACCACAGGTGTCAAACGGCGACCCTCCAGCTGTTGGGAAACTACAACTCCCATCATGCATTTGTATAATCTATAACAGTGGGCATGATGGGAGTTGTAGTTTCCCAACAGCTGGAGGGCCGCAGTTTGACACCCCGGCTCTATACAGATGTGACTGGCCTCCCTGTAGTCACTTCTACTCACACCTCCTCTCCATTTCAATAGATTCCATGAACCCTGTCATCCAGGATGTCTGCACCGTTTCAATAACTATCTGTACAATTTTACATCACAAAGGGAGTGCCGTGGATTTACTGTGTAAACGATTCATGGATCAGGAGTCAATCATCGGCCCCAGCGGTGACAGCACACGAGTGCCTAGAGTGAGCCGTGCAGGACGTCATGTGTGAGGGAGCGGCAGAGCTCTGATGGTGCAGAACCTTCTTACAGGAGTGGAAAGCCTCTGTAATACAAGGCAGATTTCATGGTTGTGCTATTAAGACGACTTACTGAAGCTGGCATCCAGCATGATCTATAACGCCAGCATGGGGCAACAACCCTGAGACACGCCTGGGCACTAAAGCCATCCAATTGTACATGTACGACATGGGTTTCCAGCTTCTGCTATCTGGAGTTGGGTGCCCAGTTGTCAGACATAGCCGAGGAGAACACTGATCCCCCAAGTTCTGATATACAGTTCCTGGGTGACCACACACAGGACATTTAATACCGCACTGTACTGTAGAGAGGCATTACTAGACCACCAGTCACTGCACCAATACATGTAAGAGCAGTACAGGACATGTAGTATCGCATTGTAGAGAGACACTACTAGATCACCAATAACTGCACTAATACATGTAAGAGCAGTACAGGACATGTAGTACCACACTGTACTGTAGAGAGGCGCCACTAGACCACCAATCACTGCATGCACCTCATTAATACATGTAAGAGCCGTACAGGACATATAGTACCGCACTGTACTGTAGAGAGGCGCCACTAGATCGCCAATCACTGCATATACCTCACTAATACATGTAAGAGCAGTACAGGACATGTAGTACCGCACTGTACTGTAGAGAGGCGCTACTAGATCGCCAATCACTGCATGCACTGCACTAATACATGTAAGAGCAGTACAGGATATGTAGTACCGCACTGTACTGTAGAGAGGCGCTACTAGACCGCCAATCACTGCATGCACCTCACTAATACATGTAAGAAAAGTACAGAACATGTAGTACTGCACTGTGCTGCAGAGAGGTGCTATAGACCGACAATCAGTATTAATGTAGATGTTACAAGTAAAATGTTCATGAAAATTAGTTAGATGTTCCATCAACCACAAGAGCCACCGATCAGCAGTGTCTGACATTGTACGGTGAGTGTGGTTTCAGGATACAATGTCCCAGGAAAGACCATTGTACGGTGTAACGTTGTACCCTGCGCCCAGTGTAACGAGATGCGTACATGAGCAGGTTTTACCTCCTCTTTAAAGGCCACAAAGCACTAAATGAAGCTCCATATAGTGTAAGGAGGCAAAGAAAAGTCACTACCTCTACAGGACCCAGTCACGCCTCACACAGAAATGGCTTGGCAATTTTGGCTACCTGACAGGGCTGTGAAACTTCCCTAGGTGTTCAGTTATGTAGGACCTAATACTCTGGTGGTTCAGGGATTAATGCAGGTCGTTCCTCAGCAACCGGCCTTGTTATTTCATGGTACACCGAGTTACGGCGACTAATAAGTCTCCTTGGAATGAGGAAGTATGGCTGCTCCTCGTCTGGAGACAAAGCCTCTTCCTACTCGATTTCACAACTCTATGAACGTCCCCATCCGTTCTATGTGGGACTTTATGACACCATTTGCACTTTCTATCTGTCTGGGATCCAATACTTTCTGGGTGATGTCACCGTAATCAAATATATATGATCCTCCCCTCCGCTCCAGCACTGCAGCCGCCCCTGACAGACTCCTGCTTATATGCAGCTCTGGCAGAACCTAAGGTAACGGCTGCAGCGCCGATTCTTCACATCACATGCGCTGAACACTGACAGCAGGTAATGGCATGTGACCGGTGCAGACAACCAGTGGCCGCTGTGGTGACGTTGCATTTAGCCGGAGCTGGAAGTGATCAGAAGACCAAGGAGACAATGGACAACAGCAGCACTGGGTCCAAGGTGACATGAGAAGTACAGGCTGCGTATTTCACCACAGCATTAGTGCCCAGAAAATACTGGATAACCTTTACCTGGACAACCCCTTAAAGGAGTGTCCCCACGAAGGAACATCCATGTGACAAGTCTGCTCATAACTAGCCAACCGCGTCTGGTGTCCATCTGCCCCAAATCATCTATGGGAGTTCTGAATATAGCCAAGCAAGTGTGCGCCGCCATGTTCAGAAATCCCATAGAAATGAATAGAGAAGGCAGCCACAGGTGCCGCCCTCCTCATCCTGCAGCACGGTCGGCTCGTAGCTAGCTACAAGCCGACCTGTAACATGAGCTTGCTGCACTTCACCTCCTTCAGTCCAGTGCTAGTAAATGTGCCCCTATGCATTCTAAAACCTCTAGACAAGGGCATGCACAGATGTGGAAGAAACAAACTGCAGATTTTCCCTGAATTTGTGGCACAACCTGTATTTATCAGGACGGCTGCAAGAACTAGGGTATGTTCACGCGGCATAGTGCGGCACAACACACCGGGTGTTTTAGAAGTGCCTCTAAAGTGTGGGGGGAAGGAAGGGGGTTTGGGTCTGAGGCTGGCCCCATTCACTTATGTCACTTCTTTCACCCACCGCTCAATACGCATCAGGGAAGACGAAGGATACTCAGCTCTCTATAAGAGGTATGATTACCGTAGTTACAGGACGCCCTGAAATACATCCTTAAAGAAGCCGTGTGGACATACCCTTAGAAACCCCAACAATGGGCCTCATGTATGAAGACCGTCCAGGTCTAAGACTTTTGTTGCCCATAGCAACCAGATCTCCACTTTTTATACAGTGCTCTGAAAAAAATGGAAAGAGGGAGCTCTGATTGGTTGCCACGGGCAACAAAAAGTCTTAGACCGAGACAGCTTTCATACATGTCCCCCAATGCTTCTGCTGCAGGTGGACGGGGTATAACATGTACAGTACTAGAAGTCAGAGCAGATTCTGAATGGTGGGACCATGATGCTTTGCAGCCAGGTGCTGTATTCCTACTCTCCTGCTACCACCATTGAGAGGTGTCAGCATATTACTGGCTCACAGCTCCTCCACATCATCATCATCATGCAGAATGGAATGTAATCCGACTGGTTCCTGCCGAGAGTAAACATTGGATAAGCAGATGCTCCAAAGATAGAGCCATCAAACACCTGGACAGGTGACCGAAAGGATCAAATGGATTCCACTCCTAAAAACAGGCAACAAATCAGCAGAATATCACTAATAGGGGGTAGCCTTGCCTTATGCTGCACAGTTCAAGTAGGATCACTATTTAGGGTAGACAGCGTGGATCCATCCTTCGTTGCGTCTACAACTCAGGCTGTGGAGGCGGCTGTAAGGATATCTTCACACTGTTAATTTGGGCGCCGATTGAATACTTGAATCCACATCTGACTGCAATCCGCCTCATTGTCTCCATTGGAAAATCCACTTTCAGTGCACAGAACAGCGATTTCCTGCAGAGCGGATTTATTTTAGATACTAAACAAACAAAAAACAAAATGTCCATTCCTGAGGCAGGTTCAGCGCTGAATCCTCAGTGTATGGAGCCAGAAAATCTGCATCAAATCAGTGTCCAAAATCCCACTTACGGGTGGATTCACCAGACCCAGTGCTGAAAATCTGCCATGTGAACATACCCTTGGGTGAAGGCACACAGGACAGGTTTTCCCAAAATCTGCAGCCGATCACAGTACCAGCTACATGGATGGGATTTTACTAATTCCACACCTACATCACAAACTTTTTTTTTTTCTGCTCGAAAATGGACATGGTGTTTAAATCTGCAGCATGTGCATGTACCCCAGTGAATGAAGTCAAATCCACACCATTTTCATTAACGATCTTACACAGGGATTGCACAGTAGAATATCGATCTTTGCAGACGATACTAAGCTCTGTAAAGTAATCAACACAATAGAGGATAATGTGTTATTATAAAGGGATCTGGATAAGTTGTAGGCCTGGGCAGGGAAATGGCAGATGAGGTTTAAAACAGATAAATGCACGGTGATTCATATGGGGAGGAAACATCCATTACATGACATGTTAAATGGAAAACACCTGGGTAAAAGTGACATGGACAAGGACTTGGGAAATCCTGGTGGACAGTAAACTTAATTGTAGCAGCCAGTGTCAGGCAGCAGCAGCCAAAGCAAATAGGATCATGGGGTGTATTAGAAGGGGCATAGAGCACATGATGAGAACATTATTCTCCATTATACAAGTCACTGGTTAGACCACACATGGAATATTGTGTACAGCTTTGGGCACCAGTGCACAGGAAAGACATTGTAGAGCTTGAACAGGTACAAAGGCGGGCGAAAAAAAATAATAAAAGGACTGGGTGGACTACAGTACCAGAAAGATTAGCAAGATTAGGGTTATTTAGTTTAGAGAAAAGACGGCTTCGGGGGGACATAATAAATATGTTTAAATACATCAAAGGTCAATATAGAGATCTCTCCCAAGATTTATTTATACCCAGGGCTGTATCTAGAACAAGGGGGCATCCTCTACGTCTTGAGGAACGAAAGTTTCTACATAAACATAGAAAGGGATTCTTTACTGTAAGAGCAGTGAGACTATGGAATTCTCTGCCAGAGGAACTTGTCATGGTGAATTCAGTAACAGAGTTCAAAAAGGGTTTGGATGTATTTCTGGAGCGTAATAATATAACAAGATATAGTGATCAGGATTCTGGAGAAGGGTCATTGATCCAGGGATTTTTCCGATAGCCAAATTGTAGTCGGGAAGGAATTTTTCCCTAAAATGAGGACAATTGGCTTCTACCTCATTGTTTTTTTTTTTCCTTCCTCTGGATCAACACTTTAGCACAACAGGCTGAACTGGATGGACGTCTTGTCTTTTTTCGGCCTTACAAACTATGAAACCAAAATATGCATTATCTGTTGCAGATTTACTTGCAGATTGTTCGCTGAACATTTATGCAGCACTCACCCTAATGTCTTCCTGGCACACGTTATATGGGGCAATGTAAAAAAAAAATAATCAGCAGCACATCCATTACTACAACTAACAGACACTGGCGCCAGATGTTGTGGCTGTAATACAGATGCCCCAAAAAATACAGCTGTAAATTTACTCTTCAAAATCAGCTTCCAAAAACTCCTGATTAAAAAGAGTATTTTGAAGAGAGTGGGGTGTTTTTTTTCAGGTATTTAGGCACTGAAAAGACACCACCAATGTTTCCCATGGGGATGTTACTTGCATAAATGCTTCAAAAAGTGACAAGGCACATTTACACTTAAAAATCGACCCAAAATATAGATCGCAAAAATCGCGTTGTGTGAATGACAACATGTATTAATGGGAATCAATGAAAGGAAGAGTTTAGAACGATGTTTGAAGCCTGTTTTGGGGCATATTTCTACACAAAATAAACTTAAATACGTCATGTGAACATACCCATAAAGGCAAATCTATAGTTCAGGATCTGTCTGATGGGGGTCCCAACTGGGCTTGCTCCAAGCACATAATATAGTGCAGTGTAAGAGTATGTTCACACGGCTGATTTGGACACCAATTGTAGTCCGGACTCAGCAGTAAATCTGCCTCAGAAATCAGCGTCCAGTCAATACCATTTACATTGTGCCCAGCGCCATGGATTTTCCTCAGCACTGAATATGTCAGTTCTTTGAGGGGTTTCACGCCTCCCATTACAGTGTTTAGGGGGTAAAAATCCTGTGTCTGAAAATCAGCGTCCAATCTGACTGCAATACAATTGACATGGTTCCCAGCGTCGTGGATTTTCCGAGCTGCTCAAGAATTGACAGGTCAGTTCTTAGAGGTGTTTCTCGCTCCCATTACAGTGTATAGGGGGCAAAAAATCTGCATCATATCTCCGTCTGAATTCTCCACAGAATTAACGACAAGTACACGACGCTGACATTTTCATCGCCCAAATCTGTGGTCTGAACATACCCTTAGTATGAACAGACCGACGCCTTTCGGTCACACCAAGACTTAGGGAGTGTTACCGAAACGCGTCGGTCTGTTCATACTCAGGTGTGTGTGGCCCCCGGGGGCCCCCTGTGTACATGTATGGACTGTCTGCCGATATGCCTTTTTAATCAATTGAATTAAAAGTTATGGAATTTTAACTGAAGCTGCCTACGGTTTATCCTCCATTTCATCACTAATCTAGAGGCTGGTTACCTTGTCTAATTGGATTGCTGCAAACACTGATGGAGGCTCCAGGCAGACCGTGCATCCTTTGCATACCTGGATGATCGCATACAAACTGGGGGTAAGCCGAAAACTCTTTGATTCTTTTGAACATACCCTTATCCACACCTCAGAGGGCACAGGAACGCAGAGCTGACATGTCGGTAACAAGTGACGTCAATGTGCAAACAGTGGCCTCACCAATCACACACTGATCCGGAGGAGATTCCAGTATTAGAGGCTATGTACACTCAGCGATGCATGAAGATGTCTGAGCAGCTGCCACTATCCCCTCCCATCAGGTTGGCACTTCATCCTGGCACCACACTGTCCAGTGCACAATACCTGCATCCTGCATTACATGAGGAGACACCACATTATCAGATTGGGAGACATGGAGAAATCCCCCAGAGGGGGCAGCGTATGGAAACATCAGCTCCATTCATCGGAATGAGGCCGCTTCAGCAATAAGTGCATGGTTTTTAGCAGTTACAGAACTTTGTGAAATCTCTGCGTGTGAACATAGCCTGCAGCAAAATCCTGAGCGCAGATGAGAACAGTCTATCATATGACCAAGCTGCACCTGCAAGTCTGGACCATCGACACAGCATGTGATCAGAAAAAGGATAAGACATATATAGCTCAAGGTCTGTTACCCATAGCAACCAGACAGACTAGAGTCGTGTACCTAGACAGGATTCACGAACGAGGCCTAATGACAGTCCTATCTCATGTTACAAGACAGGTCAATTGTGGTTTCTGGGATTCTCAGTAGAGGACAACGGCCATAGAATGCAGCCATTAGAGTGGAATACTATAGACAAATAGTCAAATGGGGTGAACGACACTGGGGGAGAGCAAAGGGCACCAGAGTTTAGGGGTCTTACCACTAAGGCATTTCATGCCTGGTTGGTCCTGCTTCAGCTCTCAGTGTGCTCAAAAGGGGGCTTATGATTTGTTTAAATTGTATATCATATGATCCAGCAGGCGGACATCCCCATGCCTTTCCCCACAGTGTGCGCACTCTAAACACACACAGGTCTGTTGATGTAAAGATTTGAGCGTGGCCATAATGTAGCAGAGTGGTTAGCACTTCTGCCTTTGAGCATATGGGACTTAGGTTCAAATCCCAAACGTGGATTATCAATGCACATACCTGATTGAGATTTCTTTTTCCTTATCTACACTGTTTCACTTACTACAGAGGGCAGGAATAGAATGTCAACACCTGAGGTTGAACACTTGCTCAGCAGTGAAAGTGTGCGACTACTAAGCAAGAAGAGACTGACATCCCCTGGAGACAAGCTGTTCACTATGCATCACTAAGGGAGCAGCTAAAACTAAAATGCTACAGAATGTTTAATAATGATGAATGGCGAAAATGTTTAATACTTCATTTTCAAGCTTCTCACATCAATTTTACTTCATGGCAAAGCCCCTTTAAGAACTGGGCTGTGATTTACTCTAATTTTATTCTGCATTTTAGCCACTTTTTGTGCCTCTTTACAGTTGAAAAGATGATGGGGCTATGAGGAGTCACACGTGATTAGAGGTTACATAAAAAAACAATACTGACCTCTGCTGTAGGCCCCGTCCAGCACCAAGGTGCAGTCAGGTGACATATATGCATGTATCTGCTCAGGCCAGTGACTGGCACACAGTCTTAGGGGAAATACATGGGACATCACCGATTTGGGACCAGTAGGGGCACAACATCGCTCCAGCTGCAACAGGAGACACCGGTCCCGGTACTAAAGGGTTTTCCAAGACTTTTAAAAAGCTCCCGCTGTGCTGAAGTAGACAATTACCCCCCCCATCACCACCGCTCTAGCACTCCACCATCATTCCAGTCCCTCACTGATGACATCACATTCACATGATGCTGTGACCAATCTGCATGTGATGTCATCAGTGAGGGACTGGAATGATGAGAGAGGCAAGTTTGGGGTAACTGGCTATTCTAGCACAGAGGGAGCTAATCAGGAGGTTTTAAAAAAAATTCAAAACACCCTTAAAGGGCTTGTTCACACGGCATTTTCACTTCGTGTTACAAGCGCTTTTTAGATCATCTCGGGGCACCGACAGGACGGACCCAGAGACGGATCTAAACAATTAGCAGTGAGATTATCACTGTGGGCTATGAGGAAGACGCAGATAAGAGATGTACATAAGAGATCACCGCTGCGTGTTTCCCTCCTGCCTGTCGGGGAATACACAGCGGCGATCTCTCATGTGAACGCCGCTGTGTATTCCCCATAGCCCACAGTGATAATCTCACTGTTAATTGTTTAGATCCACCTCTGGGTCCGTCCTGTCGGTCCCAGAGACAGATCTAAAAAGCGTATGCGACACGGAGTTAAAACTCTGAGGGAACAAGCCCTAACACCGAGGGCAAGTTCTTCTAAAAACTGAAAACCCCTTCAAGGACAGGTGCCGTTATTATAATGCAGAGTAATCCAGGGGCGTAACTAGAAGTCATAGGAACAAATGCAGATAAGAGCAGCTTCAAATCCAAGGGCTAAATATAAAATAATGCACAGTGTCTTTATTGAAACACATTTAAGAAAAAATTTTTTA